>JTDE01003241.1:67031-82241 GCA_014338405.1 Paragonimus skrjabini miyazakii | reverse complement strand
CGACTCAGTCCGAACCAGCAGAACTGTTCAAAATCGGTTGAGACTTTTTTTATACCGCTATACACATGTGTGGTCCTAACTGTTTCTCATGATGGGGGGATGTGTGTTCATGACGTGCCCTATAAATAACTTGTACTTGTCGTCCTACCCTGCACACGTTTTGTAGCGGAACAAAGCGTCTTATTTTGAACGCGTCTCTTGGCTTGCCTTGGGAGCGATTACGGGAACAGTCGCGGTACTATTCGGGACCGAGATTTTCGTGTGAATTATTACCGGGACGAGAATCCGATTTATCGAGCGTACCACTATACCGAGATCGAACCAGTGTACCGTTCAGGAGGGTTTACAACACATTATAAATTACATACGTGTACACGTGCTGGATTGTTTTCGGCGAGCTGCTACACAGAAAGTATTAGGCCTCGGCAACCTCACCTACGTGTCTCGGCTAAAAATTCTTGCTCTTTGTCCACTAGAATACCTAACTGCGCTAGCAGGGCGAAGGTTTTAAGGTGACTTAATCGTCGTTTGCTTCATATTGTGTGCACAGGAATTCCGGAGCTAATATGTAACTGGTTTAACCATCAGTTAGTAGGTCGTAAATCTTAGAAGTGGACACGAGCAGAAATAGTGAAGCGGTCCACAGCAATTCGGGAAGATCAACAGGTTTAGAGGTCTTGCACACGAAACGAGTATTTTCAGTCGCGACTTGAACTACTCTTTTCGTAATCCAATCCTTTCTGAGGCTGCGGAGGGATTTCATTGTGAAAGTGGAGAAAGTCGCCGTGATAAATCATTTCGAAAATACGCTGAACTGGATAACAGTCCTCGTCAGCATTCTGCAGGCACAGAAATTGTGAATGAAGAAGAAACGAACTCCTCATACTCTCCAATCGAACTTGTGCCTATCGACCTAATTAGTTTGGATACTAAGTGCACTTTCATAATTAGATAGGACACAAATTACGAAATATAACAGAAGCTGTGCGAAATGAAGGATTTTACGGGTTCTATAAGTATCTACTGCGTACAGTCCTCCGTAAATGTCTGCAAACGAAAACCGAACGGTGTGTTTAGCCTGGCGCACTGCAATGGATTTTCCAAAATTCATAAATGTTCTATACGACTACACCATGTTTGGACGTCACAAGACTGGAGGTCCAACTTGAGTAGCTCTGACCGTATTAAGTGATCCATTATTTATTATGCGGCTTCACAGTGGCTTTAGTTTGTTGTTTCTTGTGATGTTCTACATCTGACTTGTTGGATGTGGTTAATCACAGCGAGTTCTCTATTACAAATCATGTGGTGCTTTTGATCTGAATCGTACCATCTCAGGTGCTGCAATTGCCACCGATAGATTTACAGCTTCTTTACTTTATAACATCCAAGCATCACTGTTCAATGACAGCGTCAATTTAACATGACCCATGGGATTTTCATGTCAGTACTTTTTATCCTTAGAGTGTTATCCTGGCGGTAGCCCAGAGGTTCGTACCTCCGAGGTTTCCCCAGCCTAATGTTAACACGAATCAGAAGTCATATTGAGAAAACGATGAATCTGCAAACAAACTTTATTTGCTGATTTACTCACCGTTCACAAGCGGACTTCAACGCAAGGATTAAGGGCGCTAGGGAACTGGACGTGAAAGAACTTTGAACATAACCGCATAGCAACCGCCGGAGAGGACGAATTTCGACGGAACTTCCAGTCGTCCTTCAGAATTCACTCAAGCGTCAGACCGGTTGAGCAGCGTTTCCAACGGTAATAGTTAAAACATTGTTTTCCTAATGAATGTAGCCTACAGCAGTAGAGATGGCGCGGATTCCTTGTACACCTACGAGCAAAACTGTGATACTTACGTCAACACACTAACTTCGATGCTAGTGGTTTGTAGTAAATTTACATTCAGAAGGTAATGTGAACCGGCGCGGTGGTACTGGTAAGGTAACTCTCAGGTCGCAGGGAGTTTAGAATTTTGAGGACGTCGAAGATGATGTCATTACAGTGTTCGAAGCTAAGATGTTAGTTTTGGTTCACTAAAGAGAAAGTAGAAACGGTTATATCACAATGAAGTTTTAATCTTTTACGAGGACCTACACTAACGGTCTCTTAGTCACGTTAAACATTCGGACTTTTGCTGTACACAACTGAGCCGTAAATGATTTTGCCAGGTTGAGCATATGGTCTGTCCAGTACTTTTGGTTACCGTACTCCATCCGATCTTGCTAGCTCGACTCGGTTCAGAGGTATGTGAATGTGATCACGCATACATTTTAGGACCCAAGTGCAACGTTTCTTTTTTCACTGTCTACTCTACATTCTTCTCGCACTCCGCTTATGCGGGACCGCTGTGGTCATGGAAAGAAATGTCAGGAAAATATATTCGGATATCTTTGACTGATGCTGAGTTTTTTCAATGACATCCCGGAACGCGAATGTCTTATTGAGAGATCTTAAAGTGTATAAGAACCTGATTGGTAACAACGTTTTTCGACTAAGCTACTTACGGTGGAATGTTCGTCTTGGAGCGTGTAACGGTAGGAAATGAAACCAAATAACACTTAATCTCAAGGATCACTGCAACAATTTGAAACTGTGTTTGTCACATGGTCTTGGTCATTGTAATTGATCAGTAAATAAATCGGCGACCAGTCGGCTAGGTCTGGTATTGAAGGACTAACTTATTACTTGGTTTTGTCCATCGACTTTACACTAGTTGATATAGTCACCGGGTGATTGATTACCATTATTTGTTGGGTATGGGCGTTCATGTTGATGTTAAAATGGTGCTTCTTCCCAACTTTTCTCCATATATCTTAATATATCGGTTGATTTATGATAATCTGAGTCAAACATAGTAAGTTAAAAGTATTATGGTTCGAGAAGCGGCTAGAATAATATGTGAGGAGTCACAAGTTCTCTTCTACCCACAAGTAAGGATACGTTCTCTTGAAATAAAACGTTTAGCATTTACAGTAATTTTGCCATTTTGAGGCATAGTCCAAACGACCACAAGAGGTGTCGTTCTGTCCATATGTATATATAAGCATGGACAGCGTACATGTACACAGTCGACCGCAGGCTACTGGCTACGAAGCCACACCTTTGTTGTCTGTGACACCTGGCTAGTAAGAGTGCTTATACTTCACGTCTTGAATGTGGTTCTGACAGTTAATCTTGAAAGGTCGAAACATTTGTTTATGGCCGACTTTTAGCTTGAACAGAACAGCATCATAAAGCATTAACACTAACATGTTGAATTCTTCAGACTGTAATTTGTGCAGGCAAGCAGTCTGAGACGATGCGCTACAAAGCCATCTGTCATAAGTGATCTATTTTACTGACCTTTCCTGGAGTTAAAAAATCATTATCACTTGACTTCGTTCAGTTTGGGAGAAAGGTCGTTTACACAGTCTGTTATATCTATTCATTCGTACCGACCGTGAGTCTGACAAGATGGCACTGTTTTTCGAACCACTATTTACTCTTACCGTAAACTGGAATATTACCAATGAATAGTTTCACAGATTTGATAGGTTAGAAGAGACTCAATTGTGAAAATTCAGGGCTTCGGTTGGAGTTGAACCGGAGACGGATAAAAATCGCCCAAACGTGACACGCTGTATCGGCTGAGCTACAAATCCTTGCCGGAAGCTCAGAAATTTCACAGTTGGACTCTGTTTCTCACCCGTCCCAATCACTCATATGTAATCCACCAAAAGATTTAAGGGACGGACTGCCCGCACATGATTTATCACAGAGCTCACGCTGAAGTTCACCAACGCCACTGTTAAACAAACAGACAAATCTGCCGGGTGGAAAACTAATTAGTAGACTTGTTTGCCGTAATTTGGATACGAATACGCCATTGGCTGCTGCCTTCATCCATATGTGGTAACGTTTCTAACCAGAAAGTAAACAGATCACAAGGTTCTCAAACAGGCCGGCACCATCTTCCCAGCCTACACAAAGAAGCATTCAGGGCATTCATATTTCATAACCTCGTCGTCGTCTGCCCACCTCGTGGTTTCACTGAACTGTCGTTTCCTCTAATATGTAGCCAAAATTAATTTTCTGGTCCTGCTGCGGTGACCCCTAGAGAATAAGGGGTGTGTTCCTCTGCCTTCTGCGAGTATCCATCGTGGTAGCTAATGATGTGGCCACCAGAAATTGCTGTAGATAGAATTGAAACACTTTCTTACAAGTGGTCGTTGCATGGTTCATGTAGGAGTCGGTGTAGGAAGTAAGCTTGCGTGACAATACCAATGTTTAGAAGACTGTATAGTGGCCTTTTACATGTGATGTGTTTTCGTGCATGATCTATCAAGGCAAACGATTTTTTAAGTCTTGTGATTGTTTAAGGACCGTAAACTTATTCTCTGAATTAACTGTTATAGTTTTCAATACTTCTTTAGTGTGTACGTGCACTAAATTAATGCTTTCTTAGGTATACGCAACAATACCATAGGTGAAATAGGAATACCGATAATTGCGTGAAACCGAAAATATATTTTACGGTAACTACAATTGGTCTCGATCAGCTCTAAACGACACCAATACACAGAAGTAGATAGGGATTTTAAGGATCCGACCGTCGAGCGAGCGAGCAAGCCGGAAGAGAGTATATATAGCGTCCTTGACACGCATAGGTCGACAAGCACGCAAACAAACGAACAGGATCACATTCATCAAGCAAACGGCAGGCAAAGATCCTTAAGGTCCTATGTACAATGTGAGCTAAGGTTTTGGGAAGGATTTTACACATCGTACAACAGGCAGACGGGGGTTATCTTCAGGTCACTACACATTCCCACAGCGAATTCCTCTCGTTACTATTGTAGAGACCGGCGGAGGTTCCGTAGATATAGTTTTGAAGGGCTATTTCCTCAACACTTACAACGACTGACCTCGGAACCATCGCAAGATAGAAGATTTTTTGCAGTGTCCACTTCTAAAAGAGTGACTTTTTTATTATTTGAGCGGGCACATCGCGAATCAAACTATTCATCATCTTTCGAGCTGTTATGGAGAAGTGAATATGCACTCGACACTCGTCCACTAATAATTTAAGAAATCTTACCTGAAGAGCGGTTGTAGTGTAGTCCCAACTAAAAGAACGAGGTAGTGTTTGGAAACAAACCATATATTTCCAGCAGCATTCGAATATATGTGTTTGGCTCTATCTTAATCTAGGACCAACGGCAGCAACCAAGAGAAAAAAGAAAGGTAACTTGAGGCGGGCTCCAGCCCACTCGGTGGCACTCAAAATCGCGCTACGCGAAATGTGCGTAAAACTTACTAGTACATTAAGCAACGCCTGTAAATGTACAGGTTAAACAATCTTAAGGAATGAAAAAATGGTTGAGTTGTTGGGAAAATGGCAGTCATTCGCTGCGTTTGATTAGTTACACGACTGAAGGAGACACCACTGAGTTTGTAACAGGCCCCCCATAGCAGACGTATGCAGAAGCGTACGTACAGAACAGACAGTCGAGGAAATGCGGTTGCAGCCAGGATCTTCAGAGAATCCACACGATAGGTGGTCATTGCAAAACGCATAATCAAAACAGGTAAATCGCATTTTTTCATTTGTCGTAATAAAGTTTGGAAATGTGTATCTGACACCTGAATTTCGTTTTAGAGTATACGCCAATGTAAATGCTGACTTTCTGCACGGTGTCATCTTGGAAAATAGTCCAACTATCTTATTGTTCTCCGTGCACTTGTTCATTTTAACTTCACCCTCTACCCCAGAGCACACTTCTTCCGCTACCTTTTAGCAGGTGAGTTTACTTGTCATACTGTTACTATTCACACAGTTTCGTTTAGTACCTTAGTACATCCATATAATTCAAGGTAAGAATGTAGAGACTTTGGAGTACTTTCAAATTATCGAGCGAATGACCCAAGCCGGAAAGACGTGCGAGTCATCTTATTTTTTTTAGTGTGGTACGTGAAAACCGGACTGTTCCGCGTCCGAACTCAGCCCTTTAAGTGTTTCAACGATCGTCCCCCTCCCTTCAAACGCAAGCATGAAAAATGACTCTAGACCCCGTAATTAAGAACAGCGTCTAGTTTACTAGACGATTAACCTTTACTGGATTATTTTGTATATTTTTCACCACAAGTTGTTCAATTCAGTGCTACAAAAAACTCAATATTATCAGTTACTAAGCTACTACTCGGGCTATATTCTCGGACTGTATTTTAGTAGTTGTCAAAATTTAAAACTAAAACTTTCTCGGCCACGAACGCATCATCCGGAAAGCGCGCAAAACTTCCACTGTTGGGTTCAGCATAGCTGTCTTCGAGGCAACACTACAGGAGACCTGAAAATCACCTACCTCCAGCCTCAACAACTATTAAGTTCGGAAACCCTTGCAAAATCGTACACAATCGCCTTGGTCTTAATTAAAAAAGTGTGTGCGATGTGTTTTCTAACCATCTCGGTGATTGAAAGCGGCATCGCGTCGATTTAACTTAAGGTTTCTGCCGGATTTCGGTAAGTGTTAATTGGGTTGGCCCTTTACTGACTGTTTCACCCTTCAGAACATGTATTACCCTTGCCTGATTTCAAGGCTGGGATGGATGTAAAAACCGGAGCGTGAACACTGTAGATATTCGGATGCTAATAAGCAACCTGACAAGCAATAGTCACAATTTTTGACACGAGAGGTAATTCTGGTATGGTGGGCCTAGAGAGGTTTAATTGAGACACTGTAATGGGCTTGCCAAAAGTTTAGTTGTATTATTGATGAGGCTCGCTCTAGGATGGAGCCATATCTTTGGTTTGCCAACCAGGACATGGCGTCTCCACACAGATTGAAACTCACGATGGTTTTGTTGATCGATTTTGAAGTCAGTTTCGTAGGATGCACACCTTGTTAGCCTGACCTCGGGGCTTGTGATTTATGCCTCCTTCTAAAACTCAAAGGGATTTTGCAAGGAAAGTGGTCTTAAATAACGGAATACGTTCCATTGGTTGTTTAAGCCAAGCTTGACAGGCTCGAACAAGAAGCTTTCCGATACTTTCATTTGTGGTTTCAAAATATGCATTGATTTTATTGGAAATTATACCGGGATTGAATAGTAGGTTGGAGGGTCACGAAACCCGAATTAAAGTTTTCTCCAGGTTCTTAAACACTAGAAGCTGTATGACTTTCCTAGTTTCTGAAGCTTCTCTAAACCTTATGCTTTTTGTAGTGGACAAGTGAGTATGCGCTAAAACCTCGTCCATTAACCATTTCGTACGCCTTTCCTGAAGAACATCCGAAACGTAGTCCCAACAGGCATCGAACTAGAGAACACAGCAGGGTTTGGAAACAAACCGTACATTTCCAGCAATGTTTGGAAATATGATAAGTAGTTAGCTCCAGCCTAGTCTGGGACCAACGGCAGCAACCAAGATGAGGGGGAAAAGAAGCGCGAGATGGACCACAGCCCACTCGGCAGCACTCAAAAGCGCGCCAAGCGAAAAGTGCGTAGAACCTTCGAGTGCGTTGAACAACGCTCAAAAAGGTTCGGGTAAAACGACCTTAGAAAACAGGCGAGCATTCGCGGTGTGCAATTAGTTGCACGACTGAAGGAAGTGGCACTGATTTCATATCAGGTATCCTATAGCAGGCGTACACAGAATCATGCGTACAGAACAGACAAGCTGGACAACGCGGTTGCAGTCGGGATCCTTGGAGAAGCTACACGATCTCTGGTCACTACAGGTTCTAGCACCGTCATTCACTTTAGCTCACTTCTAGATTGCTCTCAATCCAAGAGAAGAAACTGCTGGGGATATGTTTGTTGTCCGTGTACAATGCATTGACATTGTCGAAAGAGTGGTGCGGCTTTGCGCTTGTCACGGTGTTTATATTTCGAGTACGACACTTCAACAGTGAAAAGCATTGTTTAATATGGAGACCACTTTGTGCTTCTCAACCGTAAACAGAACCTGATCATATAGTAGTCAGTTATGGATGGCGCCACTCTGTTAAATATTTGTGCATTTTGAAACTACTGTATGGACAAGGATCATGTTGTGCGTGCGTGTTCGTTTCGTCTTGTCGTTTGCCCAGAGGTCATACACTCGTTAGTCCAATATACTTAACTGGTATTCGAGTGAAGAGAGTGTGAAGAAGGCTTACTGGGAAGCATTAATGAATAGATTATTTAGTTCGAGTCAGGTGAGACAATCTATCGAACACCAGGAACAAATCGCAGCAGATATGAAAGCTTTCTGTGAGAAGGTGTCTTCCAGAAGAGCTGTGTGGTTGCGACAGAACTGGATTTCTGTCACGTCGATAAACCACCTGAACAAGCGTCGCTTGATTCCAACTTGCTGTGAACATGATGTTGGTAGTCGAGAACTTAAACGCAGGCTGAATAAAAGTTTGTGCAAAGATCGTGAGCACCGCTTGATTGAACTGTCAAAAGGAATGGGACGAGCCTTTTTATTTGGGAATAACAGAAAGCTTTTTCCTCCGATCGGTGTAAGTGAGACCATATGTGAAAAAGGTGGTTCACTTATCACCGGCCAGTCTCACTGACTTAACAGGGGGGCTGAACATTTTGAGGAACAGTTCAGCAGCCTCAACCAGACCATGTAGACGACTGGGCGGGAACGGTTAGCTTTCATCTTCCAGACGGCCCCCCATCAGAAGTAGAAGTGGCCTTGAGCATAAGTTACTGAAGCGTGACAACGCTGCCGGACCAGATCTCTCTCCTTCTCTTTTCACGAATGGTGGGGAGAGGTTGTTGTCAGAGCTGACAATATTCCTTGAGGTTGTTTATTCGAATTGGCCAGTTTTTAGTGATTTTTTCGAAGTAGGTTTCCATCTCCATGAGGTGTATATCACAGAAATGTAGATTGCATACACTTGTATTGATTGCCGCACTCTGCTCACTCTAACAGGTTAAGGATGACCTCAAAACTCAGCGGGCCGATTCCGACCCATGAAATCTATGAAGAGCAAAATGTGACGTCCAAGCCATACTCTAGTTTGGAACGCACGAAGCTTGGTGGCTCTCTCGGGAAATTGGACGTTCTTCAGTGGCAATCGAACACATCCTCCGTACACAGCAGTCAACTGTATTTGTCTATCGGTGAGCTAATGATGCACTCTAACATTAGTTCGTAACGTAAATTTATCAGCCTGTGTGCGTATGTGTAATAACACTACAACAAAGTTGGTAGTGTATAGTCTTTGTTGACCGAGCATAAATGGCCACAAAAGGTACACAGTTTCACTTTACAAAGAGAGCTCTTCCGTGTATACTGATCAGTGAATTATCATCGGTGTATCAGTAGACCGCCTAGTTTGCTCTCGAAATCATTACTGTATGCATCCACGATGGTGTTAGTGATACGCATAAAATCAGACAGTTTGAGCGCTGTGTCTGATCTACTCTTGATAGGTGCATTTATAATAATACGTTATGAGCAAATTGTGGCTGTAAACGATTGACAGGTTTATGAATTGATGCGACGATTGTTCTACCGAAATTTCCTTACCCGAAGTCTATCAAAGTTAAAAGATTGTCTTGGTCAACTCGTGATGCTTTTTTAATGAAGGATCATCGTTGTCATCACCATATTAATTTAAGCTTTGGGCCGTACCCGTCGGCTGGTTATTGATAGGCTTATTTCCACTTTGCGTCAAATGTGCGCCCTTTTTCGGGTCGACATCGTTGAGTCCCGCTAGTTTCGGACCTCATGTCTGTCGCCATTTTGCCGTATCATGTACAAGTTACGTCTCCGTGTTCCTCAACAAACACCACTACGTTAGAAAATACAGGCTTACTTTTCTGACGATCAACCATCTCAGCTATCTCAGCCTATCTAAAACGAAGATGGGCCGGAAAACCCTTTACAATATCAGTATCATACTAGATCCGGTTGTCACCTACCAGATCTCAGGATGAATTAAAGTAATTTCAGTTTTTTGCCTTGAAGGATGCATAGTTCGGTTTCATTGGTACGTTAGCCTCGGAAAAACGTCAAGCCATTACCAACGAAAGGCGACTGCCTCATTCTGGTACACAAGTGCTCCCGCCAGTCCATCGAGGATCGGATTAGTGGAAGCTTGAGACACACTTGGCCATAGATCAGCACGAACGGGAGGTAGTTGTACTAGAAAAGTTCCATGTCGTATTCACTGTTACTAGTGGCTCTAACTCAAGCGTCAGATGAATTTGCAAACAAGCCGTTGCAAGACCGAACTTAGAAAAAAGTGTCGACGATTTCGCAGTGTCTTCATAATATCCCCCGGTTTTGCATTGGTTGTTGGTCATTTTTGTCATTCCTAGTCCAGGCTTATTTTACAGGCATTACAGATACGGAGGTTTCCCGATCACCGTTCACTGTAGTCACATTCGGATTGGCCCATACGACCGAATTAATGAGAATGTTCTTGATTCTTTTCTCCATCTGCTTGAAGCCATACTAGTTCCGTTTTCGAGACCATACGACAGCATTCTGCACTTAAAGAAGGCTAGTCCACTATTTTCAACTGTGTTCCTCTCCATGTCACGTGTAAGACGCCAATTTTCGATTCACAGAAGAAAAGACTTCAGATCGCTCATGGACTCGAACCCGAACCTGGGGTTCAGCCGTACTTATTCAGTTTAAAACCACATTCGGATTAGGGCAAGCTGTTACCTTAGTAGTACGTAAACTTTCCTTTACAGATTTATATTATGAAGGTTAACGTTTAGCATTAACCGACAACATGTGCTTTCTACCTCATACTGAGTGGTTTAGCTTGTCGACGATGCCTCGTGAAGGACTTTGACGTTAATGGGAAGGTTGAGTAAAAATCGAAAAAGTGGATCACGACGCTTCTTTCATCGTCATGCTCTGACAAGTTACATAAACTTAGATCATTGTCCATACGCTATTAGCGTTTTAGGGTCGACTCAATCTTAGCACATAAGCTTCTCAGTCAACCACATCAACCTTGACGAAACCTACTTTTATATACCTCAAACCACCACAGCTGAAATAACTCACAGACACTTCTTCAATTAAGCCGTTTGCATTAGAGGCAACACTAATTCGGCCTCCGGGTGTGCTCAATCTGGAACGCCCTACTAGAATTTTGTAACGTCATCAGTTGATTTCCTCAGCAGCAGGCTAGATGCACATTCTGGTGGCCAACTCGAGTCTCCAAGCAGCTGGACCATCTGAATGGTTTTGATTGTATCCAGTCAATTAATTTTCTGTACGCTGTAGCGTGCTCACCATATGTATGGTAGGATGTAGTTAGGCTCATTTTCTGCTATCAGGATATTTTTTTCATTCACCTATTGCAGCCTTTCATATTCTCACTCCCCAGACCACCCAGCTTAAACTATTACACACACGCTGTCTCATTCTTTATGGATCGTTCATCACGGAATCAGCTGTATTTATGCACTCTCATCTTCATACATTCTACAGCCTTACCATAAATCCTATACTGAGAAGAACAGCAGTACACCTCCATTCAACGAGTGGAGAGTTTGCAGATAAATAACGTGAAAGTCGCTTAAAACGCTTACAAGCAATAAGTCTTGATCATCTCACCACAAATCAACTACTCGATGAACCGATTAATGTCGTGTGTGTGCTTATATGTGAATCTTCCACCTCACACGTAACATCAATTGGTTTGTGGACGAGCATAAATTGACTAAAACTTGATACGTGTTTGTGGCGGTGCTGTGTATCAGAACTCGTGACTGTACGGTTGATAGTTGGCATTGTCTTTGGTTTCGCACATAGGCGAAAACTTCAGTTTCACAGTTTGTTATCATAGGCTATACCTAACCACTCTTCAAATCAAGCCAAATGATGCTACTACTATATTCCCGCAAAATAAACAAAAAATTGGCGTTAGCACATTGTGGTGGATTATCAGGCCGGAGGTGCGAGTGTTTCAACACTCTGCAGAATACCTCAACGCGGGGGAAGTACGTCCAAAAGCCTACAGCGAGCGGATTGAGGACAGCGCCGGCGACCGAATGAGTAATTGCTCGACTGGATGGGACAAACGGGCGAGACATGGCAGGCAGAATAGGATGGACGACCAGATCGGAGGCGCCATTATTCCAATACTCAGAAAAATATCTCGACACGGTCGTGGAACATGGTCAAAACCTACATGAGCGACCGGACCAGTCATCACTCAACGAAATCGGACCAACGAACGAAAAATAGCACACGGAAAACCTATAGTTTGAAGGCGCCGATCACACACATAAACCTGGTAGAAGTGCAAACGATGTGTGAGCGGAAACCGGAGCCTGTCGTGGACTGGAATTCTGATTCATAGACGCTAGCGGGTGCGTAGCATGGTAACTAGCGAGTTGGACAATAAAGGTTGTGCTTTATTGGATGCCTTTTCGTTACAATGTGTAACTTCAGCTAAGTAAATGCCACTTTTTTATGAGTTCCTTGTCTGAACTTTGACAAGCAAAAGACCAGCTACCAAGACAAGGGAGAACGAAACATGCCATAACCGACGTACTATGCGCTGACAAACAGCACTAAAACGGTTTGAACTGGTAGCTTGCAGATACAGTAAAATGGATCCAATTACCAAGTTGTGCGAAACATCCGGCAGAACTTTGTGTTCAAGTTTATCGCAGGCGCTCAGATGTATCTCCATAAAATATAGTCACATAAAGGTGTATGTAAACTTTCAGTAACTGTGAGTAAAAAGGGCATATGTCTCCGATATTTTTCGATGCTTTATATAGATATGTTTATCTGGCGGATGACAACGTACTCTTGCGCAATGTGTGTGGATACACGTCATTCATGCAAATGGGTGTATGCGTTCGTCATCCTATCTTTTCTCATAATATCGCGAAACGAGCGTCTTTTTTGATCTCAACAGAGGTCTGCGAAAGAACGGACGAACAGCGTAACCATTGCGGTTACGTGCACAAACTGCACAACAGTGTAGACAGTGATTTTGCTTGCTTCGTGTTACATCTAACTGTATTGATCATTAAACACATATGAATGTACCACTTTAACTCAGAGATCGAAATATTTCACACGTTCAAGACGATGTGAATGGATTTCGTTTATATAAAGAGTGAGAGGACTGCAAAAAAAGAAAATTAGATGATGGTCCTCAACACCTGAACAGCTAGCAGGTAATTTTTGATGGCTTTCAACCTCGAAGTCATGAAACTTTTTCTCTCCGAAAATCATCGACTAGAGATTTCATCACGTCTTCTGTTGATATAAATTCTACGTTTCCTCCAATTCCGAGAGAAGTCGCATAAATAGGACGGGTGTTGCCGAATGCCTCAGAAACTCTAAGAAGTCGTATATGATTCGGACTGCGGCGGTTGCAAACGAACGTACTGACGTAGCAATTGTGTATAATTGTACGTGATGTCAGTCGTGACTAACCGTGGCAAAAACCGACATTTTCCTCTTCTGGTGCATTACTACTTTCACGCTCAACACGTGGCAACACAGTAGGTGATCATGTCACGAAGTTGTTTCTCAGAGAAAACGAGTACTACTCATATAGCAGTCGCAGCCGGTCCTGTCAGTGCGCACCAAAGTGATGATGTGGGCGTCTTCTGAACCGAGGCCAACATGTTTGGGGTTCCGTAAACGGAATTTCAGAAGAGCTTCTCGGGGTCAACAGGCATTAGCCCAAAGTATGAATATGTTGAATTGGCTTACTATCCCTGTCGCAGGCGACGTTGGACAAAATCTGAAAAGTTGCAGTCGTCAAAACACTGGATGAACACACTCCATGCTACAGCTAGTTTGAAGATGAAGAATGCTCGCTCGATTCATTGTGTCCATGACGCATTCGTGCATTCTGTCAGTGGATCTGTGTTGCGAGCAAACTAGCTTCATTGTGAGTACTCTTGCACCACGATCTTCCCACGGGATACAATGGTAGGTTTTGACTGACAAATTGCTTGTAGACTGTGCGAAATAGGCCAGTTCGTAAATTGCCTTTGAAGAGAAAACTTCGAAATTCCAAAGTTCCTGCAAATGATTTCTTGAGGCCGGCGTTTGCATTAAGAAACAAATCCTATTTAGAAACGAATGCACAAAAATCGGTTTACTTGGATAAGAAATATTTCCATGGAATTCCTTGTGAACTGCAAAACTGTTTACAGCCCTCACTTCCCCATCGCAGTTGCTGAGCTCCTAATGCTACTGGGAAATATGACACAAGTTTTTGGTGAATAAGCAAGGCAAATGTGAGGTACAATTTTGGATGTTGTTGGATCGTATAATTAAATTAGTATACACGTTGCCATGTTTTGTTGCACACGACTGGGACCTGCGGAACCGTCGGTCTGTTTTTTTCCTGAAGATCTATCTTTTTGTTTTCCTCATTTCCATTTAGTTCCTTCTGTTTATGTTTATATGTATTTATTATGCTACCAATCTGTGGATGATTGTTATGAACACCGGCAGCCTGAGACATAATTATCAGAAATATGCTTGAAAGCTGAAACTATTGATGATAACAATAACGCTAATGATCTGTTCATGGAAACGTTATAACTTTACCATAAGTAACATTTTCACCAGTAACACCTTACCATACACACAAGTACACCACTGATGGGAATGTTACTGTTCAACCGCAAAAGTGTATCAGTGATAAAAACAGGAAGAGGACGTTTGATCATTTCGAAAGCTTCTTTTATTTCAACAGGTTTAATAGCCAATTTATTTAAAACGAAGTAAAACAGCTAAGTTACTCTGCCTTCAACCGTACATCACAGTACGCTTCCTCCGTCCTTCTGTAAGAAAGAAATTACAGTTTTTTTCGACAGTTAAATTAAGGTTGGGGTCAGCATGTCGCTGGCGTCCAACATCCAGTGCCCTCCGAATGGTGGTTGTTTGAGCAAATTTATCCTATACATGTATTTTGCATGCACACATTTGTTATAAGACAGAAAGGGTGGAAGAAGAAAAATGTTGTCCAATATCCATATTTCAAAACAGAACCAACGTTAGCTATCGTATCTACGAATATACATCCTACGTACCCTGTAGTTAGCGATCATCCAGATAAAAAAAATTTGTTTCACGATGTAATCTGTGTGATTCTATTCACGTGGCAGAAATACTGATATTTTTGTTGATACTATATATTTTAAGTTGAACATCACCCACAATTGATCGCAGCTGTCGCATCCCCATAGACTTTCCAGTCGGCCCCTTTCGAAAAGAAGCACTA
>JTDE01003241.1:47990-59302 GCA_014338405.1 Paragonimus skrjabini miyazakii | reverse complement strand
CTTCAATTTGGTCATCCATCTTATTTCGGCTGCCACGTCTCGCCCGTTGGTCCGATCCGGTCGAGCAATGACTCATCCGGTCGCCCACGCCGTTCTCCATCCGCTCACCGTGGGTTTTTGAACGCACCTCCCCCTGTGTTGGGGTATTCCGCCGAGAGTTGGAATGCTCGCACTTCCTGCCTGACAGTCCCCACATTATGCTTAAATGTCACATGATCACGAAGAAATGGGCTGGAAAGAAAGGGAAAAGAAAACGAGAAGATTAAACTACCAAAAACAAATATATCTATACTTAGACATTCAACATCAAGGTGTCTACATCATGTAGTGAAACAGTCGCACTTGTGACCAAAATAGGCCGTGATCATCAAGACAGTTTACCTACGGCTTTCGCTACACTTACTTCATTGAGAACTCAGCTAAACAACAGCAACACTCACACCAATGAGCCTAAGTAGACGCCATCTCACCTAAACTTTCACACCACCGACTCTGTGAGCCGCGATGGCGCAGAGACGAACTTGATCTACAGTGACTAGCTTTTTGGTGAGTGACTTCATTTCCCTACGCCAGATCATTATCTGCTCACCTCACTGCCTAAGCCAACTGACTGCGGCATCGGCAAAATTGCTTTGCGTGACAGCCAAATAGCTACCATTCTTTGCACGTGGTCTAATCATCTAAATCTGTACATCCTTAATGTTTGGACAAAATGACTCGCTCAGCACACTACTTACTATCCGCTCCGTAAGTTCCTTTTTGCTTACCGTTGATGTTATCCGATGCGATCAATCGCATGCGAACATCGATGGTCAAATACCTCAAGGCAGCTCACGTCTTCAGTCTTCAGCGAACAAGTTTGGCAGCTGTAAAGTAGCATAGCCTTATGTAGGCGGACCCTAAGCTTTGGAGAGATTCTCCTCTTTCACCAAAGGTGTACTAGATTGGTGTATACCGTTCTACCCTTGAAGATACCAGCCTCTGTTTCATCACATATAAACACAGATTTACAATTCTGGCGCCGTTATTCACCTGGACTCGGTTAAAAATAACTGTCGATCCGGGCATTTTTTTCCTTTCCGGTGACTCCGAAGTTGAACCTTGTGGTGAAACTGGACTGTGAGTCACATTGAGTTCCACGACAGCAATGATTGTTCAGTGGAATCTCGATGAACTGTCGCCTGTGCACTGTCAGCTTCGGTACAACCAGGCAATATATGCGAAGGAATCAGAAAGGTCAGCTTTTATGTCTCAGGCAGAGGTGGCCACGGAGGTTGTTAATGAAGCGTAACAAGACTCTCAGGCCAGACCTCCTCATTCATATACCAAGGAGGGTGGGGGATAGGCTGATATCAGAACTAAAAACTCCTTCAGACAGTGTAGGAAACTGAAGGGGTACCTCGTACCTGGGGTTTATCAACAGTTATGCTAGCTTTTATGAAGGAGGGTCGAGTTCCTTTCGGTATTATCCTGCAATTCACAGGAAGTTAATTGTGCAAAAAGCTCTGTTTGGTCATTCTCGTGACCCGATTGGTCAGTTATTGTATTCCAGACGGTCCTCCGTAGGAAGCAGAAGTGGTCCTGGAGCTCAAGTTATTAAAGCGTAATAATGCTTCTGGTCCAGATCTCCTCCCTCCTTCTGTTTACAAGGATGGTGGGAAGAGATTGATATCAGAACTGACAAACCTCTTCCAGACGATCTGGGAGACTGACGAGGTACCTCGTGATTGATGCCTATCAACAGTCATTCCTGTTTTTCAAAAAGGGGGCTCGAAGGCACTGTGACAACCACAAGGGTATCAGTTTGGTGTTAACTGCGTCCAAGTTACTCACAGACCTCATTTTACGTCGGTTCATTAAGCCCAGAGGAAGCCAGATACGTGAAGAACAGGCGGGATTCCGATCCGGTCGAGGGTGTGTTGATCATATTTTTACCTTGCGACGGGTCTTGGAACATCGGCACTCTTACAGACAGCCGAAAGTTGTGGCCTTTTTGGACCTGAAGGCTGCTTTCGACTCAGTTGATCGTAACATCCTCTGGAGCTGCCTTCTCTGCAAGGGAATACCAGAGATACGTGAGTCTTTTGAGATCACTGTATGTTCACTCTGTAATCAGGGTGAGAGTTTATGGACAACTGTCTCGGGCGTCCATCACTTCTAGTGGTGTTCGTCAGGGGTGTCCGATTTCCCCCTTCCTGTTCAATTTTGTCATGGACGACATTCTAGAGGGTGCGCTTCGGGAATACAGTGGGCTTGGTATTGAGCTTCGTCCTGGCGCTAGATTGACTGATCTAGAGTATGCGGAAGACATTGTCTTACTTAGCCCTTCTGCCGAAAACATGCACACCATGCTGGACAGGTTGAGCGACCGAGTTGGTCGATGAAGTGTTAGATTCAGAACAAGTCATGTAGGTCGTTACAAATCACAGAAGTGAGGCATGTTTGGAGTGTTGGTGAATGCCTGTTATTTTCACATGGACTCATCATGAAACATACGTTCGTCAATGTCAAGTGGTTCACGCTTGTTCAGGTATCATGGGGCAACTTCATGGTGCGAAATGCTGCTTCGGGTTTGGAGCGTCCTCACTCCCGCCTTCGTTAGCATAGACGATGCACTTAAGCCTGTCGATCGTTTTGTGTACATGGGTAGCACTATATGGTCTGATTGTAATATTAGTGATGAGATTAGTAAAGGCATGTATCGTTTTTGCCAACCTACGTCATTTATAGAGTCAAAGAAGCGTCTAGTTGTCACTGAAAGAGAAGGTGTGTAGTGCTTGTGTACATACTGGTTTGCTTTATCCATCGTTAGCATGACTTGTTCAGGATGAAGAGGTCGGTATATTTGCTGTGTTTGGCCATCGTTGTCTCTGCCAGATTGTTCACGTCAAACGGGAGTATCACTTAGAGAACACGATCGTTCGCCAGCGCGTCTTTAGGAGTACTCGGAATACGGGATCAGTTAGTCATATAAGCATGTTTCACAGTCTGCAATAATTTGGTCACATAATCCGCATGTCAGCTGAGCGTCTGCCGAACCGACCGTCGTGTGCTGTGAACAAAAGCAGTTGGACGAAGCAACGGAGTGGTCCACCGACGACCCTGCTCATTCCGTTGGATAGGGTTGTCGTCGCATACCTGTTTGATGTCCTCGTGATCACTCAAGTCGCTTGCCAGAAATGCTGCTTGAGGTGGCAGCGTGCCTGCATCCACACTAGTTTTAGTTCTTTTGTCATATCTACCGTCATCTTTTTTGACCATTTTCTTCATATAGGACATTCCACTTCACTGTTGAGGTGTATGACTGCATGAGCCACGCTGTCTTCTGGCCAGGCTCACTATTTTTATGATAGTGTGAAACACAACGCAATCTGTCCGTTGGCATTCTAAATACAGTCGTCACCCTTTCTCTCGTCATGCATTATGTGAAAATCAAAATCAGCTCAGTGGCACTAATCACATCAAATGTGGTGCGATATGAAACTACGTGCATATTCAATGTCCAATGTGATGGCTGAGCTTGATGTACCCGTGCAGTTCTTTAACACCGAACTGTCCCCCAACAGTGTAATATCCCCATTATGTTATAGAGTACCTATTTCTCACTATTCCTCACTATCGTGGGGACTGGTCCAGTTATTTTAATTCAGGTCACCACTAGGCCATCTGTTTTTGCAATTAGCTGGTCCCAGTGATTGCGAGCGAAGTGGTGGGTAGCTGTTGCAAGTTTGCTGGGCTTGATCAGCATCACGCACACCGGGGAATCCAGCCTACTACCTGTGATTAAGTGTCAGATTGTTAGACGCCACAAAGTCGTAGCCTTGGCTGCCAATGCAAGATCGTAAGTCAATCTGGAGTACCTGTGTGGAGTTGGACCGTGCAATGATAGGTACAAGTTCAGTCTGCATTCTATCAAGCCCAAACCTATATATCTAAACTGATAGTGATAGAAGCAATGTGGACACACCAGAGAGCGCTTACCTCTAGTTTAGGATCCTATCCATCGGACAAAACTGAAACCCACTTGGCATATGTAATGCATGAGTGTGGTATTGTCTCGTGTGCTAATATTGTTCGTTCAGTTGTCAACTGCTGAATTTCTATCCGATCATTCGAACTTCATGTCATTCACCGTAATATTCCATCTGGAAGCGGATGTAGTTAAATTCGCAAGACTATTCGTTTGGTGCTACGGAAGCCACTAAAAGGGAATCGCGAGGTCTGGTGGACACTACGGCCATTGGAAACTCCCGTCCGATTTTCCATCCCATCCGAACAAAAAATAGCAGAAATCGTTATGTAACACGTAAGCAATCTGCGAGGCCAGTGGTGGACTTATCCATAGGTTGTATCGAAGCTTAAGACGTCGTATTCGGTATTTCAGATAGCAGTTCGTCTAACTATCTGCGCCTCTAACCACGTCTTCGGGCACCCCTTCATTGGTTACTGGTCTGTTGACATTTCGACCTTCTCTGAACTCCCACTTGAGCTCTTGAAAAGTCACAAGACACGTGGGCCATACAACCTCTCCCTTGCCTAAGTCAAGCAGCTAAGGGCCTGCTTATGACCATCTGGGCTTGGATAACATCATCACCATTTTCTGAAAGGGTTCATGCACTTCGTGCACGAGCCACCAGATGGTTAGTTCGACTATTGTTGCGCCCAAACTGCTTGCGACCACTGTACTTATTGGGCTTAGGGTGAGCAACTTATCTACGAGATGTAAGCTGGATTTCTCCTCGGTCGTGACAGTATTTATCACATCTTCACTGCCTGCTAGAGGTTTGAACTCCGCTATTCCTGTGTATGACCGACAGTTGCTATCTTACTAGACCTCAAGTAGGGCCGTTTCAGTTGAAATGACTATTCTGGGATTGTCCATCAAGAAACAGTGTGCCCGTGGAACCTGTAAGCTGCCTGAGAGTACTGTACTGTCAGAACGTGGGCCAGGTTTCAGCTTACAGCTGCTCATCACCAACGTTCAAAATCTTGGGTGGGGTGAAACAAAGTTACCCAGCCTCTTTCTCTTATTTGTTATCAACCTTTCCAGAGACAGGGGTACATCAGCTGTTCGCTGTCATACAATCGTGAAGAGGGCAAACTCCACCACGACGCAAACGAAAGGGAGGGAAGGGGACCTGGCTACACGAAGACTGTCCAAACCCTAGCATTCAGCATCAAGTTGTCATTGTAGTGGACAAGCTATTAAAGTGAGCTCTGACAGACTGAGATTGTGATGGTGTGGAACTGCTCTATGAAACTAGACTGGGAGACACAGACTATACAAACAATGTTGCTGTAAACCCTGAGAAAGCTGGAGAAGCTAGAACGTCTTAGACGGATTAGTTGCTTCGGTTCATCTGTTTGGTATGACCGTTGCACCTTCTAAGCGTATGGCTTCGTTCTAAGACGAGCAGGACTCTGCGCCAGTTTTCATCCTTGATGGTAGGCCGTTGGAGATCGTTGAAAGGTTCATGAACTCTGTGAGCTGCATCAGCGCTGGTAGCTTGTGTGATTAGATCACAATTCATATAGCTAAAGCTCAGCTGGTGTTCGTTGACCTACACCGTTTGTGGCATGATCTTAGTCTTCCAATGAAGAACCAAATGTATCATGTTGCTACGCAGTAGCTTTGTTGTATGGTTGCGAATCCTAGCCCATTCGCGTGAAGGATGTTTACAGAGTGCTATCTTTTAACCAGAGCACTAATGGCGTGTGATGGGATCATCATAATATTAATGACGAATTTCGCTAGTACATCTGCTGGAAGGACAAACTTTATCGATACAGACTTCGTTGGTTTGGGTACATATTACAAATACCAACTCACGACCTGCCATGCCTTGCCTTGTTTAAGGGTAGCCGATGGATGAGTGGAATCGGAATTCTGATGACCAGCGTATTACTTGGGATCGGGGTCTGAGGACACGACCGTTGGAGTTCACTTCAGTATGGCGTCCCTGGCTGGGCTCTTAAACTGAACGGAACATTTGGCTATGAAAAATAATGGAATTCAATGGACCTAGTGTTGTGAATCTTTGTATGGAACGGTTTTACGTCCCGTTTACTTTCTTCCTCATCCTTCTCATACTTTCTATAAGTTATTGTTAGAAGACGCATCTCCTAACGAAGCAGCAAAGGTGATCGATCCGGCTTCGAGTTAATTGATATGTGATTTTAGCTCACTCAGTCCATTAAGCTCAATTAGATTGCAGCCGCGCGACCGAACGCCTGTACACCACGTAAACTGTTCTCACTAGTGCATTTTCAAATGTCCCCCCCCCCCTGTGGACCTATAAATGTAGAGCCTCTGTGGCCTAATGGACTCGCCTCGTAATTTTCAAATAAACGCTGTTGCCGTACCTATTCTCCTTCTCGGTTCTGGTGGCAAACGATTGAGTTCGCATTAAGGGACGATCCAGTAGTAATCATCATCTTTTCTAATTTCTTGTGACCCGTTGACTACTTTATGTACCTTTCATATGTATGTATATATGGACGTACTCATCCGGCGACGTGCTGATGGATCGGTTTAATGTAAGATCTATAAGAAAGAGACCTGGAATGATCAGCATATCTATTTCAGCAACTTTGTCTCTCTAAGGCAGAAAAGGTATCCCATAAACTGTTTGACTAATGGAGCCATGAGAATCTGTACACAGGGTACAGTCTCTGATGAACTATCGTTTCTATGCGCACTGTTCTTACAAAAGGGCTATCCAGAGCGTTTTGTAGACAAAACTATGCAACGTCGTGAGAAACAGAATAAGATGACCCGAGCGGGAGAGAAAACAGTATTGATCTAATCACTATTCAAAGGGAATACGCTTGCCGAAACAGTCATTAAGAGACTTAACACTGTCATCAATACAACATTCAATGCTGAAAAACTACGTATCAGTTTCAAATCTACTGCAGCCTTGTGTTTACGGTTACAGGATAAAGTGCCCATTTCTGCGGCCTCTTTTTGTATATACTCATTTACTTGTTACTGTTGAACTAGTTACGTGGGTCGCATGACCAGGCGCTTATCTGAACGTATTCGTGAGCATCATCCAGTCTGGATCAGTAGTGGAGTCACCAAGACAATTACTAGTGCAATTGTTGCATACCTCGTCGATACACATCATTCTGTCAACCTAGACTTCTCTTTTCGTCCGATTTACTGAGTCATCGCCGGTCATTCAAAAGCTGTCAGATGCCAAATTTTGTCCGCAGCTGAAGAGATTGGAACTCGATTGAAAAATCTACCCATACGCGCACAAAAGTGCTTTGTTCAGACATTGAAGTTGCCATGACCAGCCACCCACACCACGACCGATCAAAATGCCACTCTTGTTTTCTGATGACTACCCTGGGGATTTTTAACTATATATATAGAGAGAGAGAGGAAGAAGCAGAGCGAACGATCACATTTTTTATCTTGTTTACTTTGATACTTTCACCTCCTCGATCACTTGACCGTGCAAATATAATCGCTACAGACATCTGTCAATCTCTCTCTCTCTCAATCATTCTCACACCTTCTCTTTCTCTGTAACTTGCATTGATTTAAATCACAACTGCGAAACACCCAACGATTAGCACTGGGTATTAATCAACTAATTCCCCATCTTCATTCAGTTTACAATCAAGAAACTCGCTACATATCCATTATTTAGGGACATCACTCACTGAGTCACAGAACGACGAAACCAGACTGTACATTGTGATTGACTACCTTAAACGCCGTGTTTATATTTATTTCCTACCTGCTGTTACATGGTTTTGTTACTATTGGTTCACTTTTACCCTAATTTTAAACCTAGTCGTAGCAAGCGTTCTGCTTCGGGTTTCCACGTGTCTACTATTTTATTGTACCTTGAAAATTGTTTAGGATAGTGCAGAAATGTAG
This sequence comes from Paragonimus skrjabini miyazakii, assembly GCA_014338405.1. Lineage (NCBI taxonomy): Eukaryota > Metazoa > Platyhelminthes > Trematoda > Plagiorchiida > Troglotrematidae > Paragonimus > Paragonimus skrjabini miyazakii. Next base: position 51,408 of record JTDE01003241.1, on the reverse strand, counting down.
ATGGTCTTGCCTTTGTTACATGTGCTGTGGTTGATAATTCGGTTGGGATACACTTGATCGCAATGTTCGCATTCAGATGGATTATTTAGTTGGTCCGTGTCAACATTTTGTGCCATTACTATTGTAACATGTAAGCCAGATTTTTCTTCTCCGATTATCCGTTACACTTACGAACCAACTTCAGGGCAGCGTGGGGACATTAGGGGGACAGCATTCTTCCGAAGTAGGGATTCCAACAAGTCCTGTAAAAGGATACAACAAGAAACAAGCATGAGTCAAAGGCCCAGTAAGCCATGCACACGATTTACACAAACGAAAGCTAAAACGGCGTCGACAACACAGCAGCACGCTCCGTTACACAATTCAAATTCAACCTGTGCTCACTTGCTGGTTTCGACCGCACGTTACACTGTTACTGGTTGCTATTTTGAAACACTTTTAGGGATAGGATGAGCGCCAGTTCCACAAAAATAGGGCAAGAAAAAATGCAGAGCAAGATGCACAACTGTAAAAAGATGATCAGCATTTTTCGTCAGTTCTACCTTGCGGGCACTTTTGAAACTCCCAATGTGCTTTGTTATGCTTGATTTTGGTTCATTTTAGAGTTCATCAATGGTGCATGTCTGCGTCAAACTTGACCCACTCGTGTTTACTAAACTAGCCATCCATGTGAATAATATGTAAGTTTGGTGACAAATGGACTGTTGTGCAGTAGTCGCAGGTTGCGAGGTAGAAGTTCGCAAACGACATCACGTCATGGGCATGTATCCATCGGCCGAAATGACACCACTATAAGTAATCAGGATTGTCCTAAATACCTTACTACCATCGGTCCGACAACTACCAAACATGCAAGGCATCCGCGACTCAAGCATCAAGAGAAATCGCGATGATCGGTACCTGTCTGTCTCATATGCCCTAACTAATTGCGCTGCCTAATTGTCTATAAAAGTGCGTTCAACCCGAAACACCTTGATGGGCTTGTATCCACAGTTCCCGATCACTTATTTCTACTGAATCGGGGCTAGAATTGGGCTCCAGCTAGCTTCCTTGTTATTGGTTTCATGAGTTCGATTAATACGTGTACTCACGAATGAACAAGTCACACTCCACTAATGTAAGGACCACAGAAACGTCTAACAAAATTTAACAAACTCCAGGACGATAGTTTGGACCCTCGACAAAGTCATTTTCCACTATCATATACCACTGTTAAAGAATAGTTTGCCACCTGAGGTTATACATCGGATCCGCCTATTGAGTAGCGTGTGTCAAAGTCGTGAGATCAATGGTTCTCCTCGAAACTTGTCACATATACCTAGTGATTTTACAATTAGTTTCCAATCAACAGTCATTTGCTCCTGTTTTAATTAGGCAAAGCATAATTTCTGAAAAACCGTTGATTCGTGCAGAAATATGTCGCTTTGAATCAATTTGTTTAAGAAATCTATACCAAACAGTTGGGCCAGTATTCGTAAACAAAAGCATATAAACCTTTAAAGACATTCCTTCTGTCCAGTATGTTTCGGCTGGCTCGATCTGGTCTTCAAGTTTTCACTCTGTAAACTCTAGGTCTGTTCCAACACAAAAGACTCTGGTTTCGGCGACCAGAACACTGTGATCCCCAACAAACCGAACGAAAACGAAGCTTATATGGCGTGTCCGTGTCCAGAGTACAGTGTGGACTCAGATGAACCATCCGGATGTATACCGGGATACTGTTCTCCTGCATCGGTACAAACTACAAAACAGCACTCGCCGACTATGTTTCTCAGTCGTTCTACACAGTATTCCACTCCGGAAAAGTTGATCACTATCTCGCAAGGTGTCCAAGCCGGCATATTTGATGGTGACAACACCGCAGAACATGCGGTTCGTCAGTCTTCAGAATCTTTTTCTCCGAGGGCACGATCACTGGTGCGAAAACGAACCCGAGCAACGTCAGCCGATTCAAAGAAGCATGACTTCATGCGCGCGCATGCAAAAACTGCGTCGGACGATTGGAATCTGTATGTTCTTGGGTCTACACCCGTCAGACGTGTGAATTGGACACCAAGACCAGAACAGTTGACTGTACCAAAAGCATCGACCGCAAAATCAGTAAGTTCTCAAGACTAACAGATCAATCGGTAGTATCAAGACGCCTTGAAAATTCTTAGTGCAGTTGTTATAAAAGTGTATTCTTCACTATGTTTTCAGTATGTAAACCACGACGTCATTGTAATTAAAACCGCTCTTGTGTCAGGTATTCAAAATGCGGTTATATTGACATTGGTTGATATTATCATGAGCAAGGAGCAAACTCGGTGGATCACAAAGCATATCTAACATTTAGCTATGTCGCAGTCCACTCATTCCATCGCTGAAACTTTTCCACCATAAAGCTTGCTACCAGAAGCAAACATTTTTTTTACGAGCCGTACGTGCTTGGATTGTTCGTTGTCTAACCATCACACGTAAGCAGACTTCCGAAGATAAACACAAACTAAATAAGATTTAAAACTACCCGAACGGTGTCGAATGAAAAACTCGGTGGGTAGTACGACGATTTCAGTGAGATTATCATAACATCAGAAAACCATAAGAAAATGAGATGTGAAAAAGTTCGACAAAATGTATAGGATGTTTGTGAATTGAGGCGGAAACTAATTTGTAAACTGTTTGGTGCTTGCATTACAACTGCACCTCAAAATGCATTGAACAATAGCTGACCAGCGATTGCTTGCAGCTTTACTTTGCTGGAGATGTGAATGACTTAATCTGCTGTTGACCTTTCCATGACAGACACTAGTAGTGTTCCGGATTTGACATAAACGTAAGCTGAACAAGCATTACTTGCGAATCAGATAGCTTGCCTGATGTTGACTTCAGTTCAATGTGGAATCATCTCGGCTGAAGACAGTACACGAGGAACTTGCTTAATCTAGGCAGCTCTCCATGTACGATGGTGGATTGGTTGAACGCGCTCTGTTGTCCTTGCGTGTGCCTTCTTTTCGACAAAGGGATCCTAGCAGCTATCTTGGATAAAAAAAATGACAACAAGAACGCGCGTACGATTCAGACATTATGCAAGAAATATCAGAATTAAAGCTTCTCAAACATCTTCGTAGAAAGTTCAACTATCGTGTTAAGCCTGTTGACAACTGATGCACAGTTCGACCGTCTGGCACTGCTGTTCCAAGTCCTAATCCATCGCAGATGGTACCCACTTTACCGGAGAAGCGCGCCTGACGAAGAAGTGTGGACATGTAGCGCTTATAGACATATCTATAGCTTCTCACGCACCGTTACAACGTTCAGTGTGTGCCAGATTAAGTCGGTTGAAAGGGATTGTTTCATTCCGGCTGTCTATTTTCAACAATCTGTCTTCGTTTCAAAATCCCTCAGTTCATTCGATTTCCCAATGGAAAAGTTTAGC
>JTDE01003241.1:0-33419 GCA_014338405.1 Paragonimus skrjabini miyazakii | reverse complement strand
CAGTTTCCAGAAAAAACTGCAAACGCGGCGTCTTTCTTACGCCGGTGGTAAAGCGTTTGGATCGCTGCATAGTTAGCCTTCCGTATCTGTTTCATGGTCAGGTGGGTTCCGACGTAAACATGACCACGTCGTCGAGTGAAAAGTCACCAGGTGTACGGAAAAGCTAGTGAAGCGTGCATGTTCAAACGCGATTTCGCTTGTAATACTTTGAATATGCCTGCCTGAAGACCGCGGGAAATAGCTAGTAGTTCATCGCTGTTAAATCGCTATTAAATTCCAGTTGGGTAATCACTGTTTGGATCAAATAGGTAAACCACTCAGAGTGATCAGCAGCTTGGGACCTGATATCCGATGTCATGTTAGTCTTTGAGACGGTGGTTGGATCGGCAGCAGAGGCAGTATTCCTCTACCAATTCAGCGCATACAGACGAGTCCGAATATTATCCAAAGTACGACCTGGGAAATGCGACAAGAGTCGATGGTGAAGTTCGCATTGAGTAGGGCACGACGGAGCCAGTGCATCGGCACATCTGATAAGAGAAACCGATTCTTGCTGAGACCAATTGGATCCGGCGGTTTTCATGGACGTGAACTTCTCATGATTGCGTTCGATGGGATGTGCATGCCTTCTATGTTGACTGAGACCAATTTTGGTTGAGAAGCTGCGGTCACAGTTGGCACAGTCAAAGATTGTGGCAGGCTGGGTGTCCACTTCCTGCTCGGGACCATTCCTGCGTCGATGCATACGAGTATGCGCCGACAAGCCAGCATTCGATTTGCAAATCTGGCCACATTCTGAACAGGTGTACTCCGCTCGCCTATCCTGTGTACTGGTAGTTGCCTGCACGGAGGTGTTGGCGGTAATTTCATTGTCTTGATCGAAGGTAACCAGTACGATTAAAACCAGGTAGAGTGGTTGGCCCTATCTGAAGTTGCTGAACTCTTAGCTAGTCAAGGTTAGCACCGAAACCGCCCAGTCGGCACCACGAGGAGGTGGTTCAGCACGCCGACCAAACGAACGAACGACAGTACCGCTTGAAACTCTAAGAGTGAACAGTTGTGTTCTAAGGAAAGCCTCCGAGACAAACGGTGGAATCACAGGGACCTCTGATCCGATGTCTACCAGCTGAGTACGAGCAATCTGATTCGTTTATCTAAAAAAAGACGAGCTATGAGGAATCGGCCAGCAGGTGAAATTGCTATATGTCGGCTGACAGCTCACCCCGACAACTTTGTGCCCTGCCATTGATCAGGCTAATAGCCTTTACACCAAACTTGTAGTGATGCCAACAGTGCAACTTGGATCTCTCAGCGGATAGTTTGCTGTTTGACCTTTGTCTGATTACACTTCAAGAACGATGACGCAGCTGGTGTCTTATTGAGGACACTGAGTCCCATGTTCCATAGCTTAGACATAATACACGTCATAACGTCCGCATGAGTCTACTTGGTGAAAGCGATGAAGGTTACGGAAGACGCTGTGTGGCGTGGTACGCCATTTCCGTGACTCTCTCAAAGTCTAAACCTTGAGGTGGAGCCAGGAAAAACTAAGAGAGACTAGAGCCAAAGCTCGCTTAAAAAAGCCCACCAGAATGTTTTCAGTAGATCGACCACGTGGAGGAGTTTTCAGGAATTCTGATCCACTCTGCAGCAACAATCTGTCTGTTTTCTCTTAAAGCTGCGGGAAGCTCAGAACGGTGGATTTCAGCAAGCCATGAATCATGCGCACGAGGCGGTTTAATACTATCCATGACATCTTTCACCACAATCTGCGGTAAACCTGCCAAACAACGTCAAAATGAATAAAAAGAGGCTGGAGAAAATCCAGCCCATTCACGTTAACGGACACTGTAAACCAAACACCGCACACACGGGCACCAGCAAACCACTAAATTCACCCACAGTTGTGTGTCGGTCTGTGATTGGGTTCAATCTACCCCACAGTTGTTCAGCAATGTTAGCAGACTGGATGGAGCACGATAAAAAAAGGATTGTTACGATCTTTCACACAATTGGGTCCTCCCGATATCTCCCCAGAGCTATTACAGAGACTTCGAAAGAGCTCTGACCCTAGGTACGCTCTCAAGCCATGTCCGCTACGGGTTACTTTTCATACCGTAGCCGACTTTGAGAAGCTAGTGGCGCTGCAGCAACCGGTTATAATAGAAGTGAGAAAATGAATATACACGCTGACCGAAACAAATACATGCACCTTTAGTCGCTGACTGAGACCCAAGCAGTTGAACGTAGGCGCAGGAGCATTATTATACACAACGTGCCTGCTGCCAAAAGCGCTGATGCTGTCATTCAAGCAGTGCACGATCTGGACCAGGGGTGATTCCTAATATCACTCATTGATCTATCTGATCTAACAGCCACCGAAGTAAATCGTCTACCCCGGCCAGTGTTCTTGATAACTGCCCCTTGACTCAGGAGAATAACCTTCCTAACAGAAGAAATGACGTAACAGGTTGTGGTGATTTCAGAAATACAGAAATGAAGTAATTGACTTAGCTCAACTTCGACACAGTAGTAATAACAACCGAACTAAGCAAGGCAGGCAATTTACCTCTCAAGCGCAATTGTACAGCCTATTTTCAACAGCGTATTAAAACAACAGTAATGAGAAATAGGTTTAGTGACAATCACGACATCCGCCGCAGTTCAAATGAAAGTTCGAGTAGTAGTGGTGACGTTGCCTCTTTTTCACGCGTTTAGAAGTTCTTGTCTGCGCCGGCTTGATTGCAGATACTCCTTCAGTAACTGACTTTAAATCTGAAACAGACTCAGTCGCAGAAGATTCAACAGACAATGCAAGAGAGTGCTTCAAAATCTTCATACACTTAAAACCGATAATAGAAGGGGGCAGAATTAATAACAGAAAGTGAACATGTATAAGTGACGGATTGCACATCTGTGAGTGAAAGTTCCCATTCGCCAAGAATAGGTAAAGCATGTCCAGTAACACCCTTAACCGACATATTAACAGGTTTCAGGATAACAGAAGGTTCCAGCCGCCTCATGTAAGCGACAGAAATAAAAGATTCAATACTACTAGTGTCAACAATGAGGGAATGTTGCAGATCACCGTTAACAGTAAACGACTGTGTTATACGGTGCGTATAACCAAGAGAATTAGTAGAAATCGCAGTAATAGCAATGGACTGAAAGTCAGAGCTCAAGTTATTATCGTCACAACCGGAATGTGTGACAGAAGACTTTGAACCATTGTAGCGAAAAGGCGTCCAATAAAGCACAATCTTTATTGTCCAACACGCTAGTTCACATGCAACGCGCGCGCTCGCGTTTATGAGTCAGCATTCCAGTCCACAACACCCCCAGGTTTCCGTTCACGCATCGTGTGTACTTCTGCCCGGTTTAGGTGTGTGATCGGCGCCGTCCATCGGGGGGTTTTCCGCCTACCATTCTTCGTCCATTGGTCCGATTCCGTTGAGCGATGGCTCGTCCGATCGCTCGTGTTGTTCTCCATCTATCCACAATGGGCTTTGATCGTATTCCACGGTGGTGTCGAGAGATTCTCCCGAGTGTTGGAATAATCGAGCCTCCGATTTCGTCGTCCATTCTATTATGCCTGCCATATCTTACCCGTTGGTCCGATCCGGTCGAGCGATTACTCATCCGACTGCCCACATTGTCCGCCGTTCGACCGTTGAGGGTTTGTGGACGTGCCTGCTTTCCGCGTTGAGGTACTCCGCCCAGTGTTTGAATACTCGCACCTCCGGCCTGGCAATCCACCACACTATGGCAAACGGATTAAATTTGCCCGACTTTACCACACATGTAGCACTTAGCGTTACGAAACCGACAAGTCACTCGAGAATGTTTGCTATATGCCTTACAGCTGTTCCACAGTCGAGTAGCATTTAAATCAGGTGCGGGTTGATTGTTATCAATTGCATTCCGAATATTTACTTTTTCAGACAGCCGCTTTTGTTGACCTTCTGACTGTCTCACACTGCTGTATAAAATCATCGGTTCATCTTTCACAGCAGCTTTGACATCCTGATACTGTTCGCATAATGTTCTAGCTGATTGAAATGTTATTCGGAAGCAGTAAAAGCTTCTGTAGCAGATCATGCAAATTTATTCCAGCGATCAAACGGTCACGAAGTTGAGTTTGTAATTGGTCTTCGAAATTACACCGAGCTGGTTGAGTCTGAATTTCGAGAATGAATTGTATTACATCCTGGTCTTCTTTTCTCAGGAGCGTATTAAATTTAGCTCGTTTGGCTGCTTCAAAATTCATATGTTGGACATGTGAAAGCAGCAGTTTCTTCATGGATTCGTAGGGAAGAGAAATTGGCGAATCAGGAAACGACAAGTTTTTCACCAAGTTGTACGCATCTTTGCCAATTACAGTGAGGAAGTGAGCGACTTTCTTTTCCGCTTTCATCTTTTTGCCTGTTAGACACCATATTTTGAAGCGTTCGAAATAGTCCATGATTTCTCTTGACAAATTATGAATATTGAGAATTTCAAGCGGACAGGAATCCATCGTAGAAATTTACAGAAGTCCGCGACGCCAATTGTGATGGTTCCAGGAATACAGAAATGAAGTAGTTGAATTAGCTCAACCCAAGAGCTAGCCTCGACACGGTAGCAATAACAATCGGACTAAGCAAAACAGGTAATTTATCTCTCGAACGCAATTGCACCGCTTATTGTCAACAATGTAATGAAACAACAGTAACGAGAAATAGGCTTGGTGACAGTCACCAAACAGGCGCATGCATCATGGTACGTAATCCACACACAGTTACCAATTAGAGCCACTCACCACTCTCATCGAACAAGAAACATCAGATCGTATTGGAGACAACTATATATTGCCAAGAAACCAAGTTCTATTGCTCCTAACGTTGCCCCCAGATGACCTCCATGAAGATACCAATTTCAGTCTGCGAGTTCGAAAAAACCCGACTCGTCACCATTCCAACAGGGGATGGCGGCCTATAAGTACACTACAACACACCGGTTCAGCCTTTCTCATCCAATGGGTCCTCTCAAGTTGATTCATTTATTACGCATACAGTAGACAGTGAAACTGCCCCCTGGTACTGTTTTTACACCAACGCGACCTCACTCTAATAAACTGGACGAGCTTCGTGACCTCAATTCACGGTGAAACCCAGTTATAAGTATCACGGAAACATGGTGTAACAAAGTGTGGGATGGTGAACTTTCTATCCTGGACATAACAATGTTTTGTAGTGATAAGAAAATCGGTAAAGGTGGTGTAGTTCGTTATTCGGGATCTCATCTAAATAGAGGGTGTACTGTATCTTCCAAAATCAATCTGGCAAGTAACTAACGTCACTCCAAACTTCACTTGTTCGATTGGTGTGAGTTACAGATCGTCTGCGCACAGGGATGCCGACGGGGCCTTGCACTACGCTCTGCGTAGAATACCACCTTTAGGTTACGTTTAAACGTTGATAATGAGATATTTTAAACACTTGGAGCTAGGCATCAAAAACTATTTCCTCTGTCGGAGATTTCTTCGAGGCAGTAATGGAAGCTGGACTATTTCAAAACATCCAGCATCATACGAGGTGACCGGTGGGCCAGGCGCCGTTCGGTCTTGATCACGCTCCTATCAACGAGGTTGACATGATAAGTAATCTAAATGTCACAGCTCCATTTAGTCGTAGTGATCATGGGATAATTGAATTCAGCTATCTACACGAAACAATATAAAACATTCCCAAAAATATAGATCTAAGGGCCTAGCACAAAGCAAAGTTCACAAGAGTGAAGACAGAGTAAAGTAGGGTTGAATGGCCTGGTTTCTTTAATGCACTCAACCTAGATGATTAACGGCAGCTCATCGTTGAGGAAATCTCCGATGCCGTTAACAACCATGTTCTATTATGGTGTCCCAGGCCTAGTAGAAAGGCTAGACGCCTACGGAGTAATACCAAACGTTTGATTATGCTGAAACGTTCAGCCTGGGACAGGAACAGATTAGAACAAAGTGAACATACGTTTGCTGAGTGTCGCAACGCAGTTGTATCATCGCTGCTATCAGCGAGGACCGGTTCTTCTACCAACACGGCCTTGCAAAGAAACTCAGTATGAATCCTAAGCATTTTTGCAGCGAAGTCACAGCATACACAAGGAGGGAGGTTGGCATTTCGCAATTGCAAACCTCTGGTTAATTTACCACTACAGTTGCGGAGGCGGCCAACACTCTCGGTAAACGGTACGTAAGTGTGCATAGCTGAAAATCACGAACGACTTTTGAGCGTATGAGTGTCAAAAGTCAGCGTGGAGTTAAAGGACTAACTAACCCACAAATTACTCGGTCCAGACTTGATATCCTCTGTCGTCTTGAAATGCTGCGCCAAGGAATTATCGGAACCGCTTGCAGCACATTTCAATTGTTTCTTATCGACCAGTTATCAAATAATTACCGAAAGCTTGTTAACAGTTCACAATCACACAACCTTCGAAGGTAAATGCGGATGCGATCCAGCAAACTACAGACCAGTAACGTTGCTTCGATGGTCTCTAACATCATGCGGAGCTTAGTAAATGACCCTCCTCGGGTTAAGGTTGAAGACCTCCAGCTCATCACCGAGGAGCAACATGACTTTCGAAGGCGATACTCATGCGTCGCAAATCTGTTGATTGTTCTTGATATTTGGACGAATGTTTCAGACGCAGGATTAGACAGAGACGTGTTTTATTTTGACTTCTCCAAATCCTTTGACAGGGTATGTCATTCCACGTTGCTACGGAAACTGACCAGTTACTGGTACTTATTCATAAGACATGAGGATTATCTGACCGAACGTAGGTTCAATATCAAGGTGAATGGGCAGCTGTCAGAGTGGTTCTCAGCCAACAACGGCGTTTCGCAAGGATGAACCTTAAGATCTCTGTTATTCGTTCTTGAACTACCCAGTATAGTCAAATCGCTGATGTTACTCTACGCCGACAACACAAAGCTCTGACGAGTACTAGAGTACTCGGAGTGTGTTGGGACCTTATAAGACGATTTGAACTGCCTAAATCAGTGGTCCATAGAAAAAAACTTGCTGTTCAATGTTAACAAGTGTAACTTCATGCAAATTAACTACCAAGTTTATACTGACTGTTACCCTGGCGACACCAACCTGCCCGTGTCAGCATGTGAAAGAGACCTAGAGACCACAGTGGTAGGCAATTGTCCACAAATTGTGCTGCCACGGCCAAAAACCTCAAATAACTTTGAACCTTCTAGGAAGAAGTTGCGGAAACTTCCACCTTGAAGGTCCACGAAGAGAATTACGAGGCCTACGAAAATCTTCTGCTCGAAGACTGTCAAAAGCAGTTCAATTCTCAATGAATTACAGACATCTCATGAGAAACCTAATTCTTACCTACAAATTACCCCAGCACCACAGGTCATCCACTATGCAGGTTACTTTGTAGACAAAACTGATTCAGTTAGGATCTGTTCACATTGGAACGCACTGCCCTACTCTGTGGTCACGGCTGAATGGGTTGAGTCTATAAACACCAACCGATCGACACTATAAACTTCCTAACCGCTATACTGGCTCAGTCTCACAGGTCATCAATTTCGGATGTCTGACAGAATGTTCTTTCAGTGTGTTTCGATGTTCGTTGCTGAAATGGTTGCAGCAGCAGCTTCATTGGATTTACATTTTTAATCCCATACACTTTCTCTTTGTACCTATGAACCGTCCAACACAACTTTTCATCGACCAGCGCAGACACATAAATGCACAAGCAAAGACCTTCCTCCCCCCTGTAACAACCTATAGACATGGTGGAATTTAGTAGCCTGATCTAAAATTACGGAACTGCCATTGAGATTCAACTGTAGTAAACCAGGCTTTGGGCTATTGTGGTGAAAATCTACTCGATTCACCGCTTATCCAAACCAAGACACAATGGAAGAGCTAACAAAGGACTAATCTAAACGTCGCGATAAGATACAACATCAGGATTTGACGAAAAGCCTCAGTATCACACTTCCCGCGATTTGCCAAATTCATTATTCTGTATTTCACCGAACAGATTACAGGTTGTGACTTAGTAAGCGCCCATTCGATCAGCCAACGACAGACCGTGATTTCCTTAATACTGCTGCACATCTATAAATGCGGCTTCTTGTCTCGTGGATAAAAACTGTTTTCTGCAACCAGTACGGGGTCTTCGTATTACTTCCGTGAGAGGTCTTAATTCGAGTACGATTTCTAAGGCTATTCGAAATACCTCATTCCGAGCACTAGAGCTATTCCCCACAGTGTAGGACATAGAAAATTAGTCAAGCTAATAGACGATGAATCAGAATCAACTATAGTAGAACATTTTTCTAAAAATAAACAGCAGTATATATATATATATATATATATATATATATATGATGGTAGAGAATTAACACGCAGTGTCTAAAATGAAGTGGGATCACCAGCACGGAAATGGGGAGTGAGTATGCTATAATATGATTTCCTCTACCAGAGTTGTTCGTCTTTAATCGCAATTCCAACAGAAACGAATCAGAAAATCACGGTTAAAAAAACAATACTGCATATTCCCAAATTATTTGGAAAACCGAGAGTTGATCTTAGCCTATGCTGAGACCGACGGCAATAATCACTACCTAAACATAACAGACAAACAAGAACTCAAACAACCCATTAGAGTGTAACTCTTGAGAATCCGAATTGTTTCTCAGAAGGACAAAAGAATGGACAGTGCCGAGTTGGGGTCGGCACGTTTAGTAACAGGCGGATAAGTAAACATACGTGCTACATGTGCATGCATAAAAACATTGATTGTCCCCTAGGTCCTTAGAAAAGTTGCATTTCCTCGGGTCGCTACATCTATCAATCAGGATTCGTTGGCCGGTGTTGCGCACTCAAACATGGTTGAAGCAACCCATCGGGATGTCGTGGTATTGGCAACAGAACACTTGGTGTGAATGTATGTGCATTCATTCCGTCTGTCGTGTTTAATCTACACGTTTTACATCTGTGACTGATGAGAGCGAACGAGCCGTTGACATATCGCAACATATGTGTTGTTTATACTGTGATAAAGTGGTTGAAAGTAACCCAGTGTTTTCAGTTCCTGTCAGTTTAATCAGAACGTTCAGCAAATGCGCCCTACAGTAATCAAAATATCGAATGCCCCCTAAAGTATATGATTATCATCTTTACACTCAACTGAGAGCGTCTATAAATACTGAGTGACCTTCGGTTTACCTCCAAGTGAGTTTCAGTACCCCTAGTAGAGCAGCTGCGCTCAACCAATGAATATATCAATGTAGTAGAACTATCAACAATTAGAGGCAACGAGTGAACACGTGCCAGATTACAAACAGTGACGTCACTGATAATCGCGGCTACCACACCAGCCAGCAGCTTGTGCCAGCGAAGTTAGCTACATAGTACTGAAGCAACAACAAACTAGAACAACTATTGCGTTAAGAATCATCTGCATGGCGATTAATCAAGCAAACGCCGTTGATATCACACACACAAAAACAGATCTACCCTAAGCACATTAAAGTCAGGAAAACTCTGTGCACACGAAGTGTGAATATTCAGTAAGAGTGGACATTTCATCGGTGCGTAGGTTTATACAGAAATCAAACGTTGACCTGACATTGTCAGTCAAAAAGCTTCTTCAAAAATGAATAACATAAAAAGTGGGGGATTTCTTTAAGCAAAATGGCTGTGTGTTGAGATACAACTCGGTCGTGTCTAAGGTGAGATCAGTTGCGCAATGTTCGACAGGGTTGTCACATGAAAACGTGACTGGAGTTGATCCTGGCCGTATGATCAAACGTGAATAATGTTCAAATCGGAATTACTGAATCGTCGCCTATAAAAAGAACAGGTCATAGTTTTTGTATGAAGAAGGATAGGATGGAGAGAGATCGGTAACAGGAGGACGGGCAACACCAACTTCTGTCAGTAAACTTGTCGTAAAGTGCTCGGAAATAGCATACTCACGACATTCGAACACTTGTGTTGCACTACACTGTTAAGAAAGTAACTACCCTCTGAAGAGGTACAAATGAAAAGAGAGGACAACAACTATTGTGTGCTTGCATAAAGGAGGCGATAAATCACAGAGAAAAAAGCGGATAAGGCTTCAGTACGCAGAGGATAGGAAGTGGCTTACACACTTTACCAAGCACAGATGCCACATGAAGTGATCGGTTACGGTTGTGCGAAGGCGAGACAATTATTCAGTTTACAGCAGCATACCCCACGCTCGCCATCCTATTTATTAATCTGGCGATATTACATACTGGAAAACTTCAGCAAAAATTAAGAATCGTCGACTCATAAACTTGCAGAGAGTGACAAAAATACTGTGTAACGTTGTGCGCGCAAATCACCATTTTAAGCACGCCGAATAACTGAAAATGGAATGAGACCATTCAGAAAACAGGCGACGGTTAAGGACAGAAAAGGTCTTCAGTAAATTTGTTGCAGACGAAAGCGGACTTAGAAACAGTGAAACTGGTCGATGCCGTAGAGGAATATTTGTCTGTGGAAATGTGTTTCACTGATCTGAACAACGGTGAGATATACTTTCTTCGATCACAGAAGAAATTACAAAAGAGCACAGCACAATGGGAAAACGCATACGCTTGAAAATTATACACAGTGCGAGAAAAGGTAGATAACGCTCCGAGATGTGAACAATAAAACTAAAGCTTTTGTGCCTCAGTAAAACCGGTCACCATAAGGAATGACTGGATGCTTGGCATGAGAAGACTAGAAATAGCTTCATAATGTTTTTTTCAAACGGGCAAAACGATTGTGATGGCGTTGATGTTTACGGAGAGAAGAACAAAACAGGGGGACGGTTAGAAACGTTAAGGGTGAGAAAATAAAAAGCAGAACAGTTGACTCGGAGTATAAGTACATCCCGAAAATAGGAAGACTTATTGATGAAACCTAAAATACCATCAGGCAATTTGAAAAATCTGTTCCTGAAACTTTTAACCCTTTGGTCATGGACATTATGCACTGAATTATTAAAGTACTACTGAAATTTGGCGTTGTGGCCCGGATTGGTCTTGAGTGTAAAAATTACACCCAAGTAAAATTGTAATACTCGGAATTGGAGACTTCGAATAGCCCTAGAAATCGTACTCGAATTGAAACCTCCCACGCAAGTAATAAGCAGAAGACCTCGTACTAGTTGCAGTAAGCAGTTCATATGCATAAGACAAATTTATGTATGTACAACAGTATTAAAGAAATCACAGTCTGTCATTGGCAAATCATATTGACACACAGTCACAAACTGAACGTTAATTGATGCAATAACGAACACAGAAATAAGAGAATAACAGGAGACGTAACATTGAGACTGTTCGTCCAATCCTGATGTTGTATCTTCAACGCGACGTTTGAATTGGTCTATCTTTAGAATTCCTATTGTGTCGGGGTTTGGATAAACGGTGAATCGAGTAGATTTTCACCACAGTAGAACATATAGGAAAGCCAGCTTGATGAAAACAAATGGAAATACATTAGTTTAAATTATGAATCGCACAACGTTAACAGCGCACACTTACGCAGAAAGCGAACATAGGCATTCGGACGAATGAACAGGCATCACGTATGTACAGGTACACTAGTTATCAAATGCAAGCAGAAGCTACGTGATTGTCGGTATTGCCAAGTTGAGTTTGCCGTATACATTGATGATGATTGAACGACATCGCACAAAACAGCTGCGCTGCTACTTCCAGTTCGACACAGGAAAGTAACATGTTGCCTTTATCCGCAGTACTGATTTAGTACTTCCAGGTTAGTTCATCTCTAATTAGTTTAGGGAATTGCATCAGTTCCCCCTGCATGCGTGATTAACAGCAACATAATTAACTTCGCGTTAGTCTTGACCGAGTCGTCAAACCCAAGTGCCTATCAGGTAAGCGACACTCCATATATCCCGAACCTATCCATTTCCTCTAGTATGTCAAGGTTTTCTGCTTACGACGGAGTCAGTTTCCTAAAAAAAACGTCGAAACTTCCTGCACACCAAAGCTTTACTATTGCGGAGCCCGGCCACTGAGGCATATCGAGAGGATGATGAAACTAGTAACTTGAAATCTCTTTAAAAAGAGATCAACAGGTCAAACCTATCGTTTCATGATGTGCGTCAGCACTACCCCAACAGTGTTCAAAGCCTAGATAACAACCAAATTTTACATAAACCACCATTAGTAACCTCTTAGGAAAAATTGATGTATTTCTTATAACCGAATTTTAATGAAGGCAAACAAACAACTGATTATGCTTTTAAAAATATAACGCGGATTGGAATCCCATTCGAATGACACTGCATAACGAACGGTGCATATATATATATATATGCACTAGAGATACATCTTCGCCGCTAAGTGACGGCGAATTTGCTTCCAGAAGATTTTACTGTAAATGAAAAGGAAACTACTTTCGCCAGTAATCATGGGATTTTGTGGAAAATGGCAAAATGGTTACATATGTACAGCATTAGTACTGCACTTCAAGGTCGTGGAAAAAAGACTGTTAGCGAGATCAGAGTGGACAGGAATCGTATTTCGAACAATTCATTCATGTACACGCACAATAATCTTTCCACGAACGCCCTTGGCACGTAACCGTGCGAACGCCTCGGGGACTTGATCGAAAGGAAACACATGATCTACATAGACTTTCAACTGCCCATCAGAAACCAGCTGAAGTAGATGACTGAGGCGTTTGCCACTAGGCTGGAAAAAGGCCCATTTCAATTGACCCAATCGAGCGTCCGGGTTCACGGGACACCAAAAAAACAGTTGGTCGTAAATCAGTCTAGCCATAGCGAGATTGGCACCAATAAACAGTCCGTTACGATCCATCAAAGACATGGCAGGGGAATTCAAAATCACATAACGTGCGTTCGGATCCGACTTCAGGTTTTCAAAAAGATGAGGTGTATCTGGAAAGAGGGTTTCTGTGAACGACTGAAGACTGCTCTTGCAATTCACATTGATTTCAGACACTTTCGGTCTGACGCAGTTCACAATGACGTCATATCTTGTGGTCAAGGCCGGTCTGTCGGGATGGACAATAATCTACGACGAATGGAGATAAAGAAAAAATGATTCGTTTCCAAGTGTCCTTTGTAAGGTAACAAAATACAATTACACTTTCGGTCAAGCAAACGACCCACCTGATCACCGGAAAATCAAAGGCGGTATGGAGCAACAATAAACCGACTTCAGTTCTGAAAACATGCATGCTGTCAGTAGCAAGGCGATAACGCTGAGAGCAGAATGATCACTATAACGGTGTAGACAAATCTACAGCTCTCGACACAGGTCGAGTGAATATTGTCACTTCCAATAGCTTTACGGTTGTGCAAAGAACGCGTTCAATGCTGACATTGGATCGTTGTTGCATGGGCATTTTACCATTTGATTATGCGTTACGTAACACTGACTAATATGACTACAATCACGCAAACTAACAGACATGTTCACACCTTTCGGTGAAAGCTCTAAGCAGAGCGCATCAACAAGTCCGACCTTAGTCCAGTTCCTTGGTAGTGATGTCAAAGCGCTTGTTGGAAAAATGACTTCTGATCATGATTATTGAGGTGATGAATTTATTGGTAAACGAAGTATACGTAAGACAAACTAATGTCACGAATCACTCAAAACTAGCTGCAAGGACAGACGCTTCCGTTATAATTGAGATACTTCAGATTCCAAAAAGCGATAGATGCGCTGTAAATAGATTGTACACATACTTTGTTTAACTGAAACTTTAAAAAAAAAACAGCTTAGAGACCTGGTTACTTTGGGTTGCATGGGGTTCGAAAGCGTAACCAACAGAAAACTCACATCCTCAACAGCCAGTTGTTTCATTAAGTTCTGGGCCTGGACATCCCCAGGGCAGGTGACATGGACACGCGCACCCCAAAGTTTCGCTAACTGAGCAGCAATCAAACCGACACCTCCAGATGCGCCAGCGATCAGGATAAGAGGTACATGATCACGAACCGGATTTTCAGCATGCGGGGTCAGTCCACCAGCTGCCAATGCGGACCAAGCAGTGAGACCTGCATAGCCAACCGCAGTGGCCTCCGTAGAACTGACCCTGTCAGGTACGGGTGCGAGGTAATTCAAAGGACAAACAATGTATTCGGCCAACGATCCGGAACCAGTGCTACTGAGAAACGGCCAAGTGGCACCGGCAACGCGTTGTCCAACAGTGAACGTCATTCGGTTCGAACCGACTGAAGTGGATGCAGAAGGACCAAGACCGACAATGTGGCCGGCAAAATCACGACCGGGGGTTAACGGAAAATCAGCACACTCGAAGCCATCCAGATCGAACATCCCCAATAAACCGGAAGTGGAACCAAGCCTGCGCGCGTACCGGAAAGTCGTGGCCCCGTATCCATATATTGTCAGCAAGTCTATGGGGTTTAGGGATGCCTCCTGTACTTGTACTAGAAGGTGATCTGACCGGGTGATGAGAGGAACTCTCCGAGTGGTTGTCTGATGTAACTCTTCACTTACGTCGAGTGAACCGGAACGAACGAAATTTAGGCACTGCCAAGCAGACATCAGACTGGGAACCGGTGGAGGCCGACCGTCCAACCGAGCTGCCTTCATTCCAAATTCCGTTAATGCAGCGAAAGCTCGGTGAGCATACCGCATACGGGCGGTAAGTTTCTCTATTGCCAACAGATAGACAAAGTGAATGTGCTACCTCTATTACGTTTCTAAAACAAATATTCCGATTAGTACATATGCCCATGTAACAAGTTGAATTCTACGGGGGGAAAATATATCAGCAAATCAAGCGGACGAATTTATACGTTGTACCGTAGAGGAAGCAGATTAAAACACAACTAATGAACACAGATGCGAACACATCGATCACAATACTCAACAGATAGATTGTGTGCAATCGTACTAACGTGATGCGAACAAGTCAATCATCAGATGCGGACAACAATCGCTTCAGATGATAATGGCCATTGAGACTACAGGTCAAAGCCCGGACTGTCTGTTGAAACCCTAAGTTATCCACATCAGTAACGTCAACAGAACTGACAACTCGCAAACGGAACGAGCAGTTATGCAATTTGCGGTAGGATAGGACGAGACAGTCGATAATTTTGACAATTGTTGGGGATTGGCGTCCGGAGACTTTAAAGTGAGAAAGATCGTAATAAATTTCATTGATCCGGATTCGTTGTCCGAGCTGGGATCAATGCGCCTGCCAACGTTGGTGACTCTAAATGAGATGGCGGCTAATCGGGCTCAGTGTTGTTTAATTCAGGTGTCTGTCATGTAACCCCAATTAATGACGTGGGGTAATGAAAGCTCTGTCTTGCTGATGACGCCATAGTTTCACTTAAAGTTCGGTAGGTTCTTTGCAAGGTGTACGTATCATGATGTTGAACGTGAGATCGTAGACGTGGTTGTTTTTAATATTAAGGTCCATCATTCCAATTCTCCTGAACTAGGGTTTGTTCCTTCATTCAAGGTTGAACGGCAATTGCGCATCAGCACGAACCACTGATGTATTGTCATCTTTGATGATGAAGGTGGTAGAACTCATATCAATGGCGACATTCTGGATTGTTACTAAGATGTTTGCTACGTGGACAATTATGCGTAAACAGAAACGTCCGTGAAACGCGAGCTAAAGTAACCAAAACTAACGCGGCTGACCACCTCTTCTGTCTTACCGGTGAATTGCATCTCACTGGTTCTGTTTGATTTCCTGATCGAAATCTACACTAGTTTGTATTCAGTATTCCATATAAAATGTAGATATCCACAAACACCATATCATTAAGATATTTCCTTGTTCTATATCTTCAGGAGATAAATATTTCACTTTGGCCTATTATCTGGCTAACCAAAATTTGCCAAGTGGTTTAAAAAAGCATTCGGTCACACGCATCTCGATCTTAGTTTTGCAGGTCTACAGCGCGTATGAATCGTGTGGGCGGAACCACAAGCGATACAGCGCAAGCCACGTGTGATGCCACACGTGCGCAGGCATTCTTTGAATATGATCATTGTGGCAGGCCAATCTGGAAACTGATGTCTCCAAGTGTGGGTGGAATATAGGACTGGACGAAATTAAGAAAACATTAGGGTGGAATGTTACACAAATTCCTCATGACAGTTAGTAGCAAGGACATTTGACAAGAGCACGTAATAAGCCCCAAGGTAATGGGCACAGTTCTTAAAGTAACAGTTCACGGTCGTGTAAATTATTTCCTTCCCAGGTTGAGATAACAAACGAATTACAGTTTGTGCGAACATGCCAACCAGAAACAAGCAACCAAGTGCAACTGACAGTCCTAGGCAAGATTGAGACAAATCTGAAAAGTCAATGTATTTTAAATCAAATGTTTAACATAAAATCTACTGGAAAATACGGAAAATGTTTACGAAAATGTTCACAGTTCTTCATGAAGTACAAGAGGGTGGATCAAGTACCGATCCATATTGCATCCACCACGGAATCGGCCGCAAGGTTAGAAAGATTAGAAGTGGCTTCTGGAAGAACAAGTAACAAATCGGAATCCGAACAACTCATAAGTCGTGAGCTAACCTGACTTCCCAAGTGATCACAAGTAGCACAAGGCAATGAAGGACTGACAAATTCGTTCGGTGCAGCTTTCCAAATCAAGCGAGCACGACGGTAATCAGGTCGATCACCCAAAGAAACCGCGTGCAACAGACGAACGCGAATTGATGGAAAGCACCACTCTGTTTCAGGCCTCAGCTCTAAAAGACGCAACAAGGGTAGGACAAACAAATGAGCCGTTACAAAAGCCGAAACTGGGTTTCCCGGTAGGCAAAACACTAGCACAGATCTCTGTGGGTTCGAGCTAGTTTGATAAGGTACGGAGGCAAATTTTGTCGGCTTGCCGGGTTTCATACGCACTCGAGAGAAGTGCATTACCGCTCCGAATCGGTCAGTTAACACAGAAGCAACCAAATCCTGTTCACCCATACTCATTCCGCCTGTGGCAACTACTATATCACAGCGATCGAAGGCATGACGAAACGCATTCTCAAGCGCACCTTCGTGATCCTTCGCTATTCCCAAGTCGAGAAGATTTACAAAGCCGTGTTTACGTAGCAAACCCATCAATACTGGTCTGTTGGAGTCCAGAATGGAGAGAGGACCTGGTGAGCCAAGACCATCAACTAACTCGTTCCCGGTAGACAGAATTCCAATGCATGGTTGTTTTATGCAGGGTAAGTAGCCACCTTGACACAGGACGCTCATCACTGCGGGAGGCAATAATTTGTTCTGATTGTCCGCTAAAAACCTTGAAGTTTCTGAAGATGAAAACGGGGTCAATAAACCGGCCCCAGCCAGTACGCCCAGGTCCGCTGAGTTCAGGCGTAAACCACGTTTGAACACATTCTCTGTGGTAAGATCAGATCCAGCAGGCCGAATGAATTGTCCACTGTGTGTAGGAGGTGATGATACTTCAATCACAGATTCTTCGGCAGACAAATCAGCCGATGACGCATTGCACCCAGAGACCAATCGCGTATGTTCAACAGGAACCACTGCGTCAGCTCCTAATGGCAAGGGGCCGCCGGTGTTGACTCGCACACAAGTGCCCGTCGATACAACCAAATGGTCCGTGGACAATGAATCACCAGCACAAAGGGCACCCAAAACACGCAGTGTGTGACACTGATCCGAGAAACGTACAGCGTAACCATCCATCACACTAGCATCATAGGGTGGAATGCATACTTGGGACTTGAGAGAGCATCCAAGAACACGGCCCAGGGCATTCTGATAGAATACGGCTTCAACTTGCAACCCAGCTAACATGGAAACGCCAATCCCGAAAATTTTAGCCTGAGCTTCCTTAACCGAGGTCATCGGAAAAGGGGATTCTCGAGGTCGATCTGCAACACGACGCACTTTTGAGTTAGTGCACGATCTCATAGGAAAGGCAGCACTGTTTAAACCGTTACGACTATGTCCAGTCGATAAGCCTTTAATCTGATCCACAGCGTGTTTCACAATGGGATAAATGACGGGGATACATTCGGAAACGGCCCTTGGACTACCTGGAAGAGTGACAATAAGTACGTTGCCAATCACACCAGCAACAAGTCGGGACAGCGCAGCCATAGGAGTATGTCGAAGCGAGACCGCATACAACGCGTGTTCCAGTCCACTCAGACGACGTCCGTCATGGAGGAGACGCAGTACTGTTTCCGTGGTCACATCGCGCGCAGTAATTCCAGTACCTCCGGTTGTAACAATCACATCCACCTGAGTGGAACCGATCCAGCTGGACAGAACCGCCTGAATTTGCATCGAATCGTCGGGAACCCAGCTTTGTAGAATGAAGGTGAAACCATGTTGTCTGAGTAAATCAACAGCTGTCGATCCGCTGATGTCTTGCGAAGGATTGGAAAAACACGTGTCACTGACTGTCAAGACTCCGAAGCGGACTGCACTCCCTGAATACAAAACAAAAACAATACAAATACAAAATCGGAGGCAGAAAGACATGACATAAGATGAACTCAGTCTGTGACAGAATGTCAGCGTGGATATAAAAATGTCAATAACTATACAGGTAAACTCGAACTGTTAAAAAAAATAGTGTCTACATAACAACACCTAAGGAAATCTAAATACGATGACATTTCTATTCACAGTCTCAATGAATAGAAGTGATCTGCGACACAGAAAACTATGGGATAATAACACATACGATCAAGCTCCCAAATTTCGAGCGGGCGCAGTAGCGTCGATGTAGACCACAAACCGCACTGTTGTGGGTTTGACCTCGGCTACCTAGAATGTTTCTGGAGGCGAGGTGGGCAAAACTGACAGTATTGAACTTACAACACGTGATCCAGAAATAGACACAGCGACAACAATCATCCTACGAGGTAAACACTGAAAAATTAGGTTTTATCATTGAGTTCCGTCCCGCCCATACTAACAGAAACTCACATGCACTCCCACCGCCAGGTGTCCGCTGGATATGAAAATTCATTTCTGGTGCGCCGACCACGGCTTGCGTGAAACGGAGTTGACGTGCAAATAGTTCAGTGTCAGTATCGTCATAATTCTAAACGAAAAAAACGGTAGTGGTGCTACCTTACTAGTGGAGCCACTTTTTGGCCACCAATTTAAGGTTCACTAAAGGCCACATCGAACAAGACCTTTGTAATAACAGTACCACTCTAAAGGTACAAAAAACTACTAGTCAATCACATCAACAGTATCAGTAAGCGGATCTTTTATGCAGAGTACAAACGCATCCAACAGAGACGCTCTGTATGAGGTAGCCAATAAAACCTGGCTTTTCTCAAGAAGGGAATGGGAGAGTTTGTGCCGTACCAATGTCGCTTAGGTAAAACATGAAAATAAGCTGGCTAGCTGATCACGCAAAATACAGATGTATGCGAGGGTTAACGTGTCTTAACCAACTTTGCAACCTTGATGCGGTGATCAAGCTTGTGCTTTGCATCAATCCAGAGGACCACGTAGACTAGGACTTCGACTATACAACGTACAACCATACCAGACAAGTCTAAAAAAAGAGCAGCCACACAGAAGATACTAACATATAGAGTTGTATGTCACACTGCTGACAATTCGAAAGTGCTGAGATAGTGTGACACGATCCAATGAGCACACAGTATTATTTTTATAGCTTCGGCAATGCCGCATTCCGAACAACGAAGGGGGTTGAAAAAGATGCCCTCAAACAAAATGGCATGCCGATCGTCCAGATGGTGACTGGGACGGGTGACGTAAAATCCAATAAGGGTGAAACACTTTCGGTGTAATTCAAAAGCCATATGTAGCTTCTAATACATTTACCGTGAGCAGCAGTGATCAGAATTAGACGTCAGTGTCTTATTCACTGCGCCAGCGAGCTAAGCAAACCTCTCATTGCCAGGAAGTCAAACTCTTGAGCCACTGGTTTTGGACAGAGGCCCAAAGAAAACCTTATCTCCTGTTCTCTTCCAAATTACACTTTGGAATCAGACTCGAGGTGGAGTCCTTCAAATCAACATTCAATCTCGACATAAACGAGTAGGAAGTACCAGAATTTGTCTTCCAACCGAAGGGTACAGTATTGATTCACCACCGCTTTTGTTTTCTGCTTCCCCCCACCCCCACCAAATCGTCTGCTTTCCACGTATATTTGGGCAATAACCAATAAACGTAAGTTGAACATCACCCACAAATGGCTGTGCCTTTGTATTCCCGGGGATTTTTCAACCAAGTCCTTTCGAATAGTTGTACTGGACTTCAGTCTCGCTTTTGTTAAAGCTTGTTAATAGTGCATATCTTTGCTGAAGCCGAGATTACAGCCCTGCCCACACATTCGTGAGGCAACCATATTGACCATTTCACCACTAACCTTACATTAAGTACGAATGAATAATCAAACGCAAAAGTTCAGCCGCATTCACGTATGAGTTGAAGTCACGGAACCAATTAGTTTG
Source organism: Paragonimus skrjabini miyazakii (assembly GCA_014338405.1). Classification (NCBI taxonomy): domain Eukaryota; kingdom Metazoa; phylum Platyhelminthes; class Trematoda; order Plagiorchiida; family Troglotrematidae; genus Paragonimus; species Paragonimus skrjabini miyazakii. The sequence goes on along the minus strand of JTDE01003241.1, from coordinate 12,910 downwards.
TCGAGCGATATGTTGATTATCGGTGATTGACAAGGGATTTGGGTTTAAATAAATTGAGCATCACTCACAATTGATCGTAGATTTACACTTTTTCAACGATTTCATTAGCGCCCACAACGCAGTAGACTTCAGGCGCTCCTTCAGACATGTTCCTATAGTAAGTGATTAGAAAGCATCGGCCAAGTGCCTCACTTACAGCGTGGGCATCCTAGGCATATGTTGCTGCTGTGAATGCAGTGGAATCTTTTACAGTCGTACACAGTGAGAGTGTAGATTTCTTGTTTGCCCTGAAATCACCGGTGAAGATAACGAAGATAAACCAGTGGCTGACCAGCTTACAGACTTGTGGCTTGAAACGGACAACGTCATGAAACCAGAAGGGTCACCATAAGACTGAGAGGCAGATGTCATTCGTGAACTCGCTGAGGCTAATCCAGAGGAAGACGAAAGAAGGAATCATCAATGCAGATCACTTGAGCTTTCTGTGAAGAACGCTTTTCAGAAATGCTTTCGTACACATATTTGCAAACATGCAAACGCCTGGATATGTTATTCAGTTAGAACTGACTTCACAAACGGAGAAGCACAGCTGTAAGAATAATACAACACTGGATCCATTCGGTGTGCATGCAATTCACTGTAACAGCTAAATATATATATGTATATACCTTTTATAACGTCGCTTATGTTCCCTCGTACACTTCGGGCAACTGAAGGCTAGGTCCTAGAAGTGTGTGCACTGGACTGTGTTTACTGCTCTAACAGCACCATTCAGCAGAAACAGAGGGGGTAGTGTTGTATCCGACGTTCGACGGAAATGTACATACATAAGTGCTATGAACCGCGTGGATTGACAATTGATGAAAAATTACTAACGCTCGGCGTTCACTATAACCCGGCTTAGCTACGACGGTTGCACTAACGATTCACACTATCACGGCCTATACGACGACGCACGTACTACCGCAAATGAAGAAGACAAGGAACCTTCAGCCAAGGGTATATTTGACCTCAACCAAACGTTCCCGAAATACGCTGGAAACTCCATCGTTTTTATAATGTTCAAGCGGAGGCTCACACAGTGGTGGGGGCTCACAAAGTGGGGAGGCTCATACAGTGTTGAATTTTTTTTTAAAAAAAAAACATTTTTGAGTTAATTGCGGCATTATCCCGACAATAACACACAATGCAGAACGGGATGAATCGCCGTGATACAGTATGGAGCGAACATAGAAGGAGAACAACCCAGTATGCTCGAGATATGAAAAAATCTACCACATAGGAATGACAGATTATGACTCTGTGCCACTTACCCTAGTCTCCCTAACCGTAATGAGTAAAGAAAAATCAGCTTGTTAAGTGTCTGAGAGTTGACCACATTACAAACTATTCTATGCCTAGACAACAAATCACCGGTGGGATTGTTTACTCCCTTAGAGGTACAAAAACTGCCTGATCATTACGGAACCCTCGGTATCACTGTAGAGGGCGCAGATGTTGGCAATTACCGATGATAGCCACACAAAACTGGTTGTTGATAACAGGTAGACAGTTAATTGTTCAACGTACTGGGACATTCAGTTGCTACTGAAAATCGGTGAGCAAATTGAATAAATAGCTAAGCCTTCAACACCCCTGACCTAAAAAGAGTACATCATCAGACTCTCACCAGAAAAAAAGGAAAAAATGCACTCCTTTCGAAACATCGGATAATCTTCACTAGGTTCGGTGTTTTACTACAAGTTAACAACGGAATTACCCATTTCGGAGGAGTTATTGACGATATACTAAAAAGGGAGGGCACACAGAATACTTTCGTCTATGCTAACGATATTGGGGTGTGCGGTGGTAACATCAGGAAACAAAATGCAAACCTGGTTTGATTTCCTAGTACTGCAAAGTATCGGATTACCTTTAGTGATAATCGCAATATCACTAGCAAAAATAATCAATTCTCGCAGTTACAAAGTCCCAAAAGAGATAGTAAAACCAAAACTTTAAAGGATTCGCGCTCTACGACAGCTGACTCCACAGTAGAATCTGAAGTCTCAGCAGTGGATTGTGTGTATGTTCGCATAGTCCTCACACTAGTTCCTAAACATTTTCGATTAGATTCATCCATTGGTGTGTAAAAAAAAGCCACAAATGCCCTATTTCATAGCGTGTGAAAAAAGCTGTCGTGGTCACTATCAGATAGGGGATCTCACTCATAGTTCAGAGGCACGCACCTCACATTGCCATTCCAGCTACTTTAAACCAAGAAGGGGGTCTGCGGCTTCATTCTTTAAAACATTATCAACAGGTGAAAAGTGTCAGTTACCGGTTGGAAGGGGAACTTATAAAATGCAGGTACCTTATTCTGGGAAGTCATTTCATACTAATTATTAATGAGGGATCAGTCGCATTCATGTACGATAAACACAATGGAAAATTGACAGACGAAAAGACCTAGCATTGGCGGATAAAGGCGTCCAGTCTTTGGCAAGAAACAACAAAAAAACAGGAAGAAAACATAATTAACACATTATCTAGAAGGCAATACACTATCACCCGCAACTGAACAAACTATGCAAGTCCTCACGCCACCTTGATGTGGCTCGCATAAAGCAATTAGCGCACTCGAGAAATTTCTAATTTTTAACTGAGCAGGTAGAAACTAAGATTTCTCTATATCAAACGCATGCTAAATTAAAGTCCAAGTCTTTAAAACTAGCAGTTGATTCATAAGCGCAACCTCTCAAGCGTCCCGACACTCACTGTAAAAGTTCGCTCTCCTCTATTAGGTCAAGACTATACCTATTGGCAGTGGGTGACAAATGTTCTCAATTCTCATTCGCTTTTACCTGGTCTGACAGCATCAACTGTTAACAACTGCTTGCGCATTTTGGTGTGCCATTGTATGGTTATCCGGAGAGCACTCCAACATTAATGGGAGATGAAATGAACAGCTTTCTCCATAGCCAAAATAGAAATATAAGTAGAGCCACCGTCAAACTGTCAAACTGAACGTTTGAGTATAACCTTGCGGACAGCAATAACCCGATCATCGAGAACAAAGACTGTGGTGTCAATCAGTGGGAGTGTACTCTCCTGGGTGTCCTGCACTCACTCAGGTCTCTGCTATGCACAATCACGAGGGCTAGGTCTCACGAGCGGTCATTTATGTACAACCGCAAGCCAACTCTTGGTACACGCCTCTCAAGCCGGTTTACTAAAAGAACACCGTGGTCATGAGGTAAGTTCGTCTACATACGATTCATCTGACCCATACTGCTACCTTGACCGATACTGCTACTTTGATGAGGTGGTCGGGCTTGCTGGTCCCCCAAGGAAACCCTATATCCTTTTGTCTCACAGTTCAAACTTTTGAGTCAGAGACTCGGGGTGAGATCCCTCAAGTCAACCCCCTCCCGCGACAAAAGCGATCGGGAAGTATCAGAAGTTATTGTTCTCCTGACAGTGATAGTATTCACCTAACACGACTATCTTATTATCTTACCCCCATGTCTTCTGCCTTCCTTGTGACTTCGGGCGACAATTCTTTTCTGAGGCCAAGACAACTGGTAAACATTGGCGCCATCAATGTCCGCACTCTTCGACAGATCGGTTAGCAAGCTGGCCTGTCTAGTACTCTCTCAAGTCTGGGGCTTGATGTGTGCTGCGTGTCGAAGACGCGAGTCTACGATCCTAGCACGGTAATCCATTTGAGCTCACCTCTAGATAACTGTCGATCCAAGCGCTTCTATCCCAGGGTTTCTGGTGACGCTGAAGCTGAATCTCGCGGTCAAGCTGGAGTGGGAATCGCACTGAGTTCCAGAGCGGAGCAACGCTTGCTCGATTGGATCCCAGTGAACAGTCGCTTGTGTGCTGTCAGACTCAATACATCGGTTAAAGTCTGTCGACGAAAATCAGAAAGTCGTTGTGTATTAATTATATGGGTGCACGCTCCAAAGGACACCTGTTTGGATGCTACCAAGGATACATTTTATGACGCCCTCGTTGACATTCCGAGGCAAACTAAACACTCAGACATCATCATACCAGCGGGTGATTTGAATGTTCAGCTTAGTCGTCTTTCTCCGGAGGAGGAGCGCCTGGGAAGTAGGTTTGCTGTCCGGACACAACGCACTGACAATGGTGAAAGACTGTTGCAGCTGTGCGCATCCCACGGTCTCTATACTTCAAACACCGCGTTCCAACACAGGTAAAAGTATTGTGTTTCATGGAGACCTCAGTGTGCTTCTCATCCGTGGACACAGTTGGATCACATAGCAGTCGGTTTCATGTGACGCCACTCCGTTAAGGATTGTCGTGCCTTTTGGAGCAACCACCTAGACTCGGACCATTCTGTTGTGCGCGCTCATTTTGTTTTCCCAATCGCCCAGAGGACATACGCTCGTAAATGCAAGGCGCTTAATTGACATTCGAACGATGAGGATGGAAAGAACGCTTACCAGGAGACGTTGGTAAACAAGTTGTCTAGTTTGAGTCAGATGCGAGAACCTAAAAAACACTGGGAACAAATCGCCGAAGCTATGAAAACATGCTGTGAAGAGGTATGTTTCCAATTAACTGTTCAGTTGCGACAGAACTGGATTTACGTCATGTCGATAAACCTCATGAACAAACGACACTCAATCCCACCTGGTTTTGAATATGAAGACAACCGTCGAGAACTCAAACGCAAGACGACTAAAAGGTTGCACAAAGACCGTGAGCACTACTTGGTCGAACAATCGAAGGCGATGGAAAGAGCCCTTCTATATGGGAATAGCAGAAGGCTTTTTTCCCTGATCCATGGTTGTACTGGCCGTCGAGTCGGTGTAAGTGAGACCATATGTGAAAAAGATGGTTCACTTATCACCAGTCAATCGCACCGACTTGACAGGTGGGCTGAACATTTTGGGGAACAGTTCAGCTGGCCTGAACCAGATCATTTGGACGAAGGGACCCGAATGGTCAGCTATTGCGTTCCAGACGACCCTCCGTCGGAAGCAGAAGTGGTCCTGGAGCTTACGTTATTGAAGTGTAATAAAGCTCCAGGTCCAGACCTCCTCCCTTCTCTTTTCAGGGATGGTGGGGACAGAATGACATCAAAACTGACGAAACTCCCCCACACGATTTGGAAGACCAAAAAAGTACCTCGTGATTGGTGCCTATCAACGGTAACTCGTGTTTCCAAAAAAGGAGCCCGAAGTCTGTGACATCCACAGAGGCATCAGTTTGGTGTCTGTTGCGTCCAAGTTACTCACTGGTCTCACTTTACGTCAGCTCACTAAGCCCAGAGAAAGTCAGACACGCAAAGAACAGGCAGGATTCCGACCCGGTAGAGGGTGCGTTGATCACATGTTCACCTTGGGACGGATCTTGGAATATCGGCACTGTTATAAGCCGCCGGTGGTCGTGGTCTTTTTTGGACCGCAAGGCTGCTTCCGATTCGGTTGCTCGTAACGTCCTTTGGAACTGTATTCTTCGCAAGGGAGTACCAAGGAAATATGTGAACCTGTTGAGATAACTGTACGCTCATTCTGAAACCACGATGAGAGTTTATGAACAATTGTCTCGGGCGCTCATCACTTTTAGTGATGTTCGTCAAGTGTCCGATTTCCCCCTTCTTATTCAATTTTATCATCGATGACATTCTGGATAGCATTAACTCGTCACTTTGTAATAGTGCTGACGAGACATCAGCGAATATAGCAAAGGCACGCATTGCGTTTGCCAAACTGCGTCATCTGTGACGTTGAAAGGACATTCGGTTGTCGCTGAAAGGAGGGGTATATAGTGCTTGTGTACGTTCTGTTTTGCTCAATCTTTCGAAAACGTGGCCTGTTCGCATGGAAGATGTCAACAGGCTTGTTTTGTTTGACCATCGTTGTCTCCTCCAATTAGCCCACAATAAATGGGCTGGTCGCGTGAGCAATGTGGCCGTTCGCCGGCGCATATTCGGGAACGCCTGGGATACGCGATCAACTGGTCAACTAATCACGGTGCACAGTTTGCGATGGTTGGGTCACGTACTCCCTATGCCATCTGATCGTTTACCGTATCGGGCATTATACACTGAGACCACCAACAATTGGGTAAAACCGCGTGGTGGACAAGCAACAACGTGGTCACGAAATATGAAGACCCTGACTGCTCCACTGAGCAAAGTGGGCAGGTGTCGCCTGCCTGGTTGGGGTCCTCGTGATCACTCAAGTCGCTGGTTAGAAACGCTATCCGAGATGGCGGCGTGTCGTAGTCAATGATGTACCTGCATCTATACCATTCCAAGTTCTTCCGCTTAGTCTTCCTTTATTAATTTTCTACCTTTTATTGGCGTTTTCTTTTAGGATATTCCACGTTACTGTTGGGGTGAGCGGTGACCCGAGCCACAATACCCTCCGGTTAGGCTCATGGTTGTTATGATGATGATAACATACGATCCAGTTAGTTAAAATATTTAAGTACTTTAAGTATTTAAGCACATACTCGTTTCCCTGGCGGTAGATAGAAAACTGCTTTGGGTCGACATATGCTCTCACGATATCCCGAGTATTATGCAATATAAGACGAGCAGTCCACCGGAACGGGCTCATCACACCAGCCTGTTCCAAGTGATGTTGAATAGTATGTAGAACCATCGGAATGTTTATTTTGTCCAGGACACTAAAATGCTTGAGCTCAGACAACGTTCCGAAACACTAGCAGAGAACGAGAACTCATGAGCCCGGAAATGGTAGGATTTGTTTTGCGAACTTGTCATCCTTACACACGAAAGTAAGTCTGTTACATGTACTATCTCCAAGCCCATCCCACACTCATTGGTAAACGTTGGCCTCCCCTAGTATGGTAGACACCGTCAGATGATCGCATATAAACAATTCTTTTGCGAGCCGTGAAGAGTATTATGAAATTTTCCCGCACTGTTATCATGCTACTTCCAGTATACACTTACGCCTACATTCCCACATTCCTATCAGGATTCCTTTTTTCCATTTCAGCGACTGCTTTTCAGTTACAAAATGACTAAAGCCATGCGATCTACCCTCAGCTGTCGCTGCCTGTGCGTAGTTAGTGGTATTATTTCACCACAGTTATTAGACATCAACAAAAGAATGTCAACTTGAAAAGTGAGGTGTGTCCTAAGAACAACTATCACTATGCTCGGGGTCTACGTGAAGACAAATTTCCATTGCAACAAACTATTCGCAACTTTGGCCGACAGTGACTTCAGAAACTGCGCGGACTGACTTCATCATCACCATCATCAAAGATGGCAATAAATCAGTGGTTTTGGTTGACGCTTAATTGTCGTACAACCAGGAAGAAAATGACGTCCTGGGTAAGAAAAGACAGGAAAAGAAAGGAGGGAGCAGGCCCTGAGAAGACAAGCCTTTCATTTGAGGACAGATAGAAAACAGGCAAAAACAGCCCTTGTGCCACGGAAAGTTCACGATCGTTCCCATTAGTGGAGACCGACAGTAATTAGGACATAAACCGGAATAAGTGCTTGTGGGACTACAGAGATTGGAAGCCACAGTAAATGGTCACATCACATAGATAACAAAGGCATAATTTCCGACGTCCAGCGTCGAGTAGAATACTGTTATAAAACAGGTTCAATGAGTAAGGCAGGAGCAGCTCGAAACGGTTTTATGTACATATGAAGTTTCAGGGTTCGAGCGGGGAGAAAATATGAAGCATTTTGGAAAAAAAGATGAACCGAACGCAAACGATTGAAAGTACGCCACCTTAGGTTTTTCTGTGGAGTTTACTGAAGGAACGATGTGATGGTCGCACTGAAATCAGTGGCACTCTCAGTAAAATTAAAAATGTACATTTCACTGGGGAAGAGGTTGGCACGGTTTTCAGATCACTACAACCCCATAAGTCTGCAAAAGAGGGTAGTATCAGTCCGGGCACAGTTAAACGGCTGATAGAAATTTTACAGCGGTTAATGCGGCAGTCCTTTACAAGTTCGTTGAGTGAGAGGAATATCTCAGAAGGACGGGGTGCAGTGACTGCGCTTGCCATACACGAGGAAGAGTTGCAAAAAAAACTGGAAAAATTGGGGGCCAATGAGCTCGGTGAATATGGACGTCTTAGGACCTTCAAAGTGTGACTGGAATGACACTGACCCTATCTTCGTTCTTGCAAGCAGACCACCTGAAACTGTAGGCCACATCAAATACTTGGGTAGTGTCAGCTGATCAGTTTGTAATGTTGCTTACGGGGTATCCATGAGGACAGCAAAAGCATGTAGTGCATTCGCGAACCTCCGTCACCTAAAACGTTACAAGTACGTCTACTTGCCTATTGAAAGCAGCGTTTTCAATGCGTGTGTGCATTCGGTTTTGCCCTATGGTTTAGAGATGTTCATGCGAAAATTGAACGTATAGTTTCAGTAATCGACGACTGTTATCTGTCCTACTTGGTCGGTATCAAATGGGCCGACTTCGTAAGTAATACGACAATCTGCCGGCGCATGTTTGAGGAATGTGCAAGTTCCCGGCTAATAACCAATGCCATGAAGATTTAAAGCTTTTGTTGGTTGGGTCACAAGCTCCGTATGTCGACGGAGCGTCTGCCGCACTGCGCATTGTTCATTGTGATTGCTGATGGTTGGAAGAAACCACACGGCGGTCCGTCGGTGATTTGGTCGCGGACTATGAAAGTCCTGACTGCTCAGCTGAGCAGGGTTGGTAGATCCCATTTTCCGGGTTAGGGTGTTCGGGATCAACCACAACGTTGGCTGGAAACGTTCCCGGATATACCACTATCACAACCAACAGTGAGCCAACATCCAAAAAGCTGCTGGCTCTTCGTTTTATTATTTTACTTGTAGTTTCACTGTTTTCGTTTGTTTCGTCCTAGAGTTGGCTGAAGGTGTCCCTCTCTTGTACGGGAGGACGCCGGCCTAAGTAGCCCGTGGTTGTACAGCAGAAAGAAAATGTTATCTGGTTGTTCTCATGGTGGAAAGTTTTTGAGTAGTGTGACAGACCTCTGGGTTCTTTCAGGTAATCGGAAAATTCTAAGATATTGTTGAACTGACTAACATAAATATATCCAGGCATATTTACAGATGAAAGTGGTCAAATATTACGGTGGATACCCTGGACTTTCTAACAACCGCCAGGAGGTCATCTGGAGGACGAGTATGATCGCTTAATCATCATGTTCATTCTGTTAAGTTTTCTCATCACCATCGGCTAGTATGCCTTGTATGCACAACAGAGGAGGGTTAGATGCATCTTTCTCAAAAGTTGAGGTCGACGTCAATGCCATTCAAGCTATCCCACTTGTAATATCCGTCCCGGGGCTACAAACACAACTCGCTCCGTGCCTCGCCAGCTTGACGTGTTTTCTCTGTACACTATTTTCCAGGGTCGGTACTAACACACGAGGGTCAACGCGCTGAGTCCTTGTTTTTCATTGTCGATCGGTTTTCAATAGTGACTACAGACTGGGTATTAATCTGTTGGACCAGTTTCAACATACGGAGAAAGGCGCTTGACATATCTTTTGCATGTTAGCCCCAAATCACATCAAACACGTGAATGGGTACTTTGATAAACTATCATCAATGACATCAAACATTCGCAATTTTTCACGTCAGTCGAACTCATTGTAGACGCGATAGACGTAAAGAAAATTTTAAGTATACACATACAGAGATAGACAAAAAAGGGACTAACTGTCAGTGTGGTCCGTTCTCATGGAAATCGGTGTGCTGTTTCCATCCATGTTAGTTAGCAGACTTTGTGATACCCTTCCAAGTCAACTGACCGAAAACTGTAGCTCAACGAATCAGCGACAGAAAAACTGTGGCAGGATTTTAAAAAGCATTGAAATGAAAGTTACCTCGACCACGAGGAGGTATGCTAAGTTTAGTGCTACAAATGCAATGTTTAATAACATAAGCTTAATAATTTGCAAAATGAAAATAATACATACTTTTGGAAAGAACAATCATAAGCAATTCGGTGCAAATATATCCAAACACAATCATCGACATATATCCAGATGGCAGTACACCAGTGGATCACACCGATGCACACCTGTAACAGGACCGTTAGGACAAAAACAAGCCCTGACTACAAGGCTAAAGAAAAGGGAGGGATGAAACTTGACTAGTAAACACACTCAACAAGCGGCTCACAATTCACAAACAAGCAACCGTGATGTACGTGGAGATTGTCGTCAATAAGTCAGATCTCCTTCAGTCTCCACTATTCGTTAATATAGTGCGTTCATGTCACAGTCATGCAACCCAGCGAGATTAACAACTATCTCTCCAAATGTCTTTTACTGCAAACTGAAGGAATGGACTGGATGCCCAGTGCTTAACCGACCGGTCGCCGCCTATATCTAGCTGGCATTCCATAAATGAGCGGACGTTCAGATAAGATGAAGTTCCGCTGTTTCAAAGGTTGTCTCGAGGGTATGTATCAGGATGTTTCGCCTGCAAAAGACACTATATGAGAGCGATGCCGACGCTACATGCGTGCCTCCTAGTGCCTACATTACCCCAGTAAAGAACGGTATCCTACAAAGGAAACTAGACAGAAGAAGCTGTACTGCCCGTGATACTACTAAGCCGGCAGTTGTGTAGATAGCTACTGCTGCAGCACAAGTGGAAAAGTGGAACAATAGGCAACTCCATGGAACGGAAGTGGTCCAAAGGCATACTTTTTGTGAAGAGGAAGGTGAGTCAAAAAGTACCTTCAATTTCTGATACTAGCCTTCCACTTGTTCCCAACCGCGTCAGTCTCGTGGAAGCAGTGGCAGCTGAAGCAACACCGATGGCTTTAGTACGCAAGTTTACACCAAAACAGAGCTGTGCTATGATGGTTATTGTTCCTGAGTCGAGTGATGATAAGACGTGGAGGTGACTAAATCTTGACCTCGTCGAACTCCGGTAGGCTTTGTGGAATATGTTCACCAAATGTGAAGAGGATGTAGCGGTAAGCGTAACTACAAAAGCCTAATTTAGACTGAATCGACGCCCGCAAAGTGTTGAAGCTCTCGCCCGACCGCTGAAGGTAGTGTTTGGGTCTGCGGAAGTAGCCGCAGCAGTCCTTCATCGCAGGCACCAACTGCAAGAACAGAGGGTTCATGCCCTACATAATCTCTCCACAGTCGACAGGGTATGTCTGAGAACGGTCCAAGGAGAATTGCGAGGAGGAAAAGCTGACGGTAAGCATGGCCTGTGCATTCAGGATTTTCCGAAAGCTCGCCGAAAACAGAAACTGAATTGGACTCCGTCAATCCTCCTACAGAGAAATTATCCTGAGTGCGATTGTAGCATGCAAGCCGGCCGTTTACCGCTAACTGTCCGTAACACTTACGGGCCAACTCTAGGGCAATGTGGAGACACCGGGGGACAGCGTTCTTCCGAAACAGGGGGTTCCAGCAACAATCCTGTAAGAGGAAACAACACTAACAAGCATGAGCCGAAGGCCCAGTAAGCCATGCACAAGACTTACACAAACGATATATAAAACGGCGCCGACAACACAGCAACAGCAAGGTTTCCGGAGGGGACGATCTTGCTTGACAAACCTCCTGATTGCCAGAGAGCGATGGGTGGAAGCGGGAGCAGACGGCAAGACTTTGGGCGTAGTGTTTCTCGACTTCAGCAAGGCGTTTGACAGAATGCCGCACAATCATTTACTCACCAAGTTGTTGGCGTACTCTGTCAGCTTGCCTATAACGAATTGGATAACGGACTTCCTGCGTAGTAGGTCATTCGCAGTAAGGGTCAGTCAAAAACTATCGGAATGGCTGCCTGCCCCAAGTGGTGTGCCACAAGGGTCAGTGTTCGGGCCCTTGCTGTTTCTGGTCTTTATCAATGATTTATTGGACCAGTTGCAGTCGCCTGCCCCCGTCTTCGCGGATGACATGAAAGTGTGGAGAGTAGTCTCTTCAGACGAGGATAGCGAAATACTGCAACAGGACTTAGATAGGATTTCAACATGGACGGTGCAATGGGGCTTGCCCCTAAACCCGAAGAAATGCTCCTTCATGCACCTGGGAGATATCACCGATGTTAAGGCCTATCACGTTGGAGGTCACTTATTGGCACAGTGTAATACAGAACGTGACCTCGGGGTGTTAGTGTCTGACACCCTCAAAACGCAGGCTCATACAACACAAGCTTGTGTTAAAGCTAAGAGAGTGCTTGGGGCTATCCGTCGATCCTTTGCTAAAGTGTCCAAGGAGGCCTTTTGCTTACTCTTCTCATCTCATGTTCGTCCGAGACTAGAGTACGGCCACGCCGAAGTGTTTCCCTGTACACAAAGTAAGGTATCTCAACTTGAAAGAGTACAGAGGGCAGCCACACGCATGGTTGTCGGGATGAGGGGCCTCTCCTATAACCGGCGGTTAGAGCATCTAAACATGTACCCTCAGAGTTACCGGCGGCTCCGCGGTGACCTGATTGTGATACGCCACATTTTGCGAGGCGACATGGGTGAAGAGCTCAGAGCAGACTTCCCCCTTCGAAATGAGCACAGATTCCGGGGTCTTCCGCTCACGATTCTCAAACAACGATCGGAACGACTTCATGGCGTATTTCGACTGTCACGGCAAGCCGTCAATAGTTGGAATGTGCTACTAGCGCAGGTGGTACTAGCACCCAATGATGTGGGCTTCAAGATGCTCCTAGATGAGCATATGATGGCGCGCTGGAAGAAAGAAGATAGTTAACCCTGTTTACTCCGGTGTTGAGACGCTCAGAGAACAGGCTAACACAGTCAGCGACTCCTGCATTCTATCAATGAACAATGAACACGCTACATAACCAATAAAAATTTAACTAGTGCGCGCCTGCTGGCTTCGGTCGCACGTTACACAATTGAAGCTACGGAATGACCTTGACGACTCGACCGTCAATTTCAATTTCAATTTTTCAATTTCAAATCCA
>JTDE01003240.1:57306-90512 GCA_014338405.1 Paragonimus skrjabini miyazakii | reverse complement strand
AAAGAAGATTAGGCGGAAGAAGTGGAAATGGTATGGATGCAGGTACGCCATTGACTGCGACACACCGCCATCTCGGATAGCGTCTCGAACCAGCTGTTTGAGTGATCATGAGGACCCCATCCAGGCAGGCGACACCTACCCACTTTGCTCAATGGAGCAGTCCGGGTCTTCATATTTCGCGACCACGTTTTTGTTTGAATACCACGCGGTTTTACCCAACTGTTGGTGGCCTTAGTATATAATGCCCGGCACGGTAAACGATCAGATGACATACGGAGTATGTGCCCCAACCATCACAAGCTGTGTACCGTAATTAGTTGACCAATTGATCGCGCATCTCGAGTGTTCCGGACTACGCGCCGATGAACGGCTACATCGCTCACGCGATCAGTCCACTTAATGTGGGCCAGTTGGCGGAGACAACGATGGTCAAACACAACAGGCCCGTTGACGCCTTCCTTGCGAACGAGCCACGTTTCCGAACCATAGAACAAAACAGAACGTACACAAGCATTATATACTCTTACTTTCAGCGACAACCGAATGTCTTCCATGTCACAGATAATGCAGCTTGGTAAAGGCAACTCGTGCCTTTGATACCCTCGTTGATATCGCATCAGCAATATTACAGGCTGACGAGATAGTGCTACCCAAGTATGTGAAACTGTCTACAGTCTCAAACGGATTAACTGCAATGAAAAAAGTAGGAATTGTAGCGCCCCAGTCCTGAAGCAGCACTTTGCACTTTGAAGGTGCGAAGTGCATTCCATACAAACCAGCTCGGTCACTCACCTTGTCCACCATGGTCTGCATGTTTTCGACAGAGGGGCTATGTAAAACAATGTCGTCCGCGTACTACAAATTTAGCGCCAGGAAGAAGCTCAACACCAAGCCCATTGGATTCCTGAAGCGCACCCTGCAAAATGTCGTCCATGACAAAATTGAACAGGAAGGAGAGAAATCGAACACCCCTGACGAACACCACTAGAATTGATGAACGCCCAAGACAGTTGTCCATGAACTTCCACCCTGATTGCAGAGTGAGCATGTAGTGATCTCAATAGATTCAAGTATTTCTCTGGTATTCCCTTGCGAAGAAGACAGCTCGAGAGAACGTCACAAGCAGCTGAAGCGAAAGCAGCCTTCACGTCCAACATGACCAAGACTGTCGTCTGGCTGTAAGAGTGCCGATGTTCCAAAATCCGTCGCAAGGTAAAAATGTGATCAACGCACCCCAGACCGGATCGGAATCCTGCCTGTTCTTCGCGTGTCTGACTTCCTCTGGGCTTAGTGAGTCGACGTGAAATAAAGCCAGTGCGTAACTTGGACGCAACTGACACTAGACTGATGTCTCTGTGGTTGTCACATAGAATTCGGGCTCCCTATTTGAAAATGGGAATTACTGTTGGTAAGCGCCAATCACAAGATGTCTCTTTAGTCTCCCAAATTATTTGGAGGAGTTTTGTCAGTCGTGATATCAACCTCTTGCCACCATCCTTGAGAAGAGAAGGAGAGAGGAGGTCTAATCCAGCAGCTTTATCACGCTTCGATTACCTGAGTTCCAGGACCACTTCTGCATCCGACGGAGGGCCGTCTGAAACGCAGTCACTGACTATTCGGGTCCCATAGTCCACATGATCTGGTTGAGGCCAACTGAACTGTTCTTCGAAATGTTTATCCCACCAGTCAAGTCGACGCGATTGACTGGTGGTAAGTGAACCATCTTTTCACATATGGTTTCACTTACACCGACTAGACGACCAGTACAACCACGGATCATGGAAAATGCCTTCTGCTATTTCCAAATAAAAAAGATCTTTCCACCTCTTTCGATTGTTCGACCAACTAGTGCTCACGGTCTTTGTGCAAGCTTTTAGTCAGCTTGCGTTTAAGTTCTGGACGGTCGTCATCACATTCAGAACCAGGTGGGATCGAGTGACGTTTGTTCATAAAGTTTATCGACGTGACGAACATCCAGTTATGTCGCAACTGAACTACTCCTTCGCAACATGCCTGTTCACGGCATGCTTTCATAGTTTCGGCGATTTGTTCCCAGTGTTCATTAGGATCCTTCGTATGATTGGAACTGGGCACATTCTTCACCAACGCCTCTTGGTAACCGCTCTTTACATCCTCATCGCTCGAATGTCAGTTGAGCACTTTGCATTTACGAGTGTAGGTCCTCTGGGCAAATGATAAAACAAAACGGGCAGGCACAACAGCATGGTCCGAGTCCACGTAGTTGCTCCAAAAGACACGATAGTCCACAACACAGTGGCGCCACCTGTAACTAACTGCTAAATGATCCAGCTTCGTCCACGACTAAGAAGTACACGGAGGTCTCCATGTAACACAGTGACTCTTCTATTGAAACGCGGTGCTGGAAATATAGAGACCGTGAGATGCGAATTGCTGTAGCAATGTTTCGCCATTGTCAGTACGTTGTGCCCGGACACTAAACATGCCTCCCAGCCGCTTCTCATCCAGAGAAAGATGACCAAGCTGACCATTAAAATCACCCGTTAGTTTGATGATAACAATGATGTCTGAATGTTTAGTCTGTTTTAGAATATTAACGAGGGCATCATAGGACGCATCCTTGGTAACATCCGAACAGCTGTCTACTGGAGCGTACACCGATATGATGAATACACAACGCCTTTCTGATTGACGTTGACAGACTTTTACCGATATACTGAGTCTGACGGCGCACAAGCAACTGTTCAGTGGGATTCAGTCAAGCAAACATTGCTCCGCTCCGGAACTCAGTGGGATTCCCACTCCAGCTTGACTGCGAGATTCAGCTTCGGCGTCACCAGAAACCTTAACAGAGAAGCGATTGGATCGACAGTTAGCTAGAGGTGAGCTCAAATGGATAACCATGCCGGACTTGTGAGAATACTTGCCGGAGCAGCTTGCTGACTGACCCGTCAGAGAGTGCAGACATTAGAGGCGCCAATGTGTACCAGTTGTCTTGGCCTCAAAAAACAATTATCGCCTGAAGTCACATGGAAGGCAGAAGAAATAGGGGGTATAACAGTAGGCGAAAGTCGAGATCGGTTAGTAATGTCACTGTCGAGAGAACGATAACTTCTGATACTTCCCAGTCGTTTATGCCGCGAAAGAGATCCCACCCTGAGTCTCTGACTCAAAAGTCCGAACGGCGAGACAACAGGATACAGAATTTTCTTGGGGATCATACCCGGAGCCAATGTCTCAAGAGTCTGACTCACTTGAAAGTGAGGGGCTTGCTTAGCCCGATGGCGCTGTGAATAAGACATTGATTTTTCATTTTGAGCACTGCTACGCGCAGTGCACTCGAAGATACACCAGGCTTTTGAGAGTTATCAAATGTTTATCGACTATATTGGATAATACGCCGGCGGTCACGGTCAACCGTTGGACGATCGGAGTGCTGTTTGTTTGAGGGCATCTTTTCTAACCCCCTTCTTCCTGATACGGAAGACAGCAGTGCCGCAACTATGAAAGTAGTTTTGCTGTATGCCCATAGGATCGCGCCCCACTACCTAAACACTCCCACGCGGTCAGTAGTGTGACATACAACCCTATGAGTATAACTGCTTTTCGTCTGACTGCTCCCCTTTGGCTTGTCTGACAAGGTTGCATCTGGAAGGACCGGAGTTCTAATAAGCATAGCCCACCGGATCAAAACAGTGCACAAACCCGACCACCTTGCCAAGGTGGCAGTATTGGTCGGGGAAAAAGAATGAGTACTCCTGGAGCTAAGAAAAGTCACAGACTTAAATTTTAGAAGATCTGGGTTTGAAAATCCTTGGCAATTGATCGCAGCTGTTACATTCAGATAGATTTTACAGCCAACCGTTGTCGAGAACTGGCACTACAGTGCCACCTTTACCGCGACCGAACTTAGGAATTCAGCCATGTTTTCATGAGACAGTTGTGTTAACCACCGCCACTGACCTCACTTTAAGCACGACTAGCTTATCATAACCAAATGTTCAGCCACATTCGCTTGTGAGCTGTGCTCAGATTGCCCGGTCGTCCCGACAGTAGACATTTACTGTCTAACTTCCACCGACAACCCCGCAGATAGGACTTCCGAGACAGGTCGAATTCGTTAATCTAATCAAACTTACAAGAAGGCATTCTGGAATATTGATGGGGTAAAAATGTTAGGTATCTATCGTATCGTATTTGCAAATTAAATAACCCATTTGGCAAAAGTGAACCAATCTCAACACCCCAACAACACCAGGTAAAAATCCTCTCGACCGTCACATAGGTGACTGCTTCTATGCTGCCGCCCACATGTGTTCGTCCGAGTGAACATTCAAATAGATCCAATTTATCAGCATGGTTAAACGACAAATGTTGCGAGATGTTAGCAACTGTCGTCAGTCGCATACATCAGACCATTAATTATACATAACTGAGGTATGACAAAAAGAAGACAAGTTAAACGTAGCGTATACCATTGAAATCAGAGTCAATTCTAGGACAGTAATAATGACTGCGTCCGCTCATTTGACGCGCATAATTGTGGTCGATAGTGTATGATCAACGTAGCCTCTGTGGTTGTATCGTCAGCTTTGGGATTCTATTACGTAACAATACAGTGAACGGTGTTAGTGTGTCTATCAAGTGACCTGTATCCAAGACGTGTTTAACAATTGATGACACCGGGTTCCGGTTTAGCCACTGAGTTGTTAGTGCATTTTATGTCGTCACGTTCGACAACCACTGAGATGTGTCGTTCATCATCTATTGTCGTTTACTTCGGTCCATCCGTCCGAAATTGTGAGTTAGATGATGAATTCGATGCGAAACACTGCGAAACGTTAAATGTGGCAATGTGAGTGAAAGAAACAATAGTAATTCAGAGGCTGAGTAAGTGTAATTTAAAGTCGATAGCATCATTTTGTTTGGAAATTCTTCCTCCTTATTGACTTCCCCATCGGTACATATTTGTCTGATTCCATGGAACAGAGTGTGGACTAGACTGTTCGTGTACGCTTTGCAGCAGAACAGTTGAAGTGGATATTTCAGTGTTGTGAACCAAGAAGGCGCATGACAAAAGGATTGTTTACTCAGGAAACCATCACACCGTGTACAGGATTCGACATTACACTAGACGAAAACAATCATCTGCATACAGAAATAATTCCGGTACGCCGTAGCCGCCAGAGCTAAGTTCGTGTGCGAAAAACACCATCTCTTGCCAACATGTCCTCCAATGTTTCTTCTTGTAAATTCTCTCGAATACTTCAGTACCTAAAGACACATGCCTCTGCCTGGCTTCCGGAAAGTAGTGTAGCGTGATTTCTCACCTCAACTACACTAGTAGCTTTACGTTGTACTTCGTTACCTGTGCTGTACCAACCTAACGTGAAAAACTGTATAACTCTCCAAATCATTTTCCATAAGAAACCGCCAAATTTAGACTAAGGGAATTGGAGAGTCTACAAGTTTGATTGAATCGGATCTAATCGGTAAGAAATTTGTCACCAATCAAATTTAAAAAAGGTCGCCCAGTCATCCTTGGAAAAATGTCAACCAGGTTTGTGACCAATGCGCTATATGCTACCGTGTCATCAATTTATCAACATGCATTCCCATTAAAACAAAACTGAATGAAAACACTCTTTTACAGTTACAAATTTGAATAACGAAATCAGAAGACCGGTTTTGGAAGATGACAGTACCATTTCGTATGTTCTCGTCAGCTACTACACATAACAGCGGTGAAAATATAAAAATATTTAAGCGAATTAAGTTCATACATCACGTCAATATATACACTAGTCTGTCACTGGTCAAAACCATGGTAGATGAAGGTTCATGGTCAACGGCTTTTGCACACAAAAGACTGGCCTGCTACGCATGACAAGCAACGCTTTGAGTGACTTAAGGATGACAGGCTTGTGATGACACATCGATACACGGAAAGCGTTTGTCGGGTCGACCACATGACCTGTGTCCAGCAGTGCCTGGCGATCGAAGAAGCCGGCCTGCGTTGTTTGGTAGGGTCGCGTCGGGCCACGCCACACACCAAGTCCTCGATATACTTGGGCATGCATTCCTTCATTCTAAGGCGCAGGGATCGATCAGCTCCGTCGTTGTTACCGTCACTGCAGCTAGAGGTGAACTGGTAGATACGGTGTAAAGTGGACAGCTCTGGCATCCGCGTGTGTGAGTGACGCGGTGCAACTGAGTAAACGCAGTGTAGCGGTATTGTGCGTCCGTTGGATGACCTGTATCAGTCGTCGCGTTAGAAACGATATATTACTATCTTCTTTGTATGGTGCCTGCATACACACAAGTTTATTCAGAACAAACGTTTCCTGTGGGTTTACTACTTCTGGTTTCTATGAAAGTCAACAAAACCCAGTGGAAAAAAATTGGGGACCAGAGTATCACGAGTAAATTTCAACTCCATATCTAGTGTATGACCCGTACATATAGCTGTGTGAAGTAGAAAACGAACCACCGAGCGTTTATGTTGTATGGGTGATAAACCGTTGAAATTCAGATATTGTCCCCCCCTAGATAGACTCAGGATGTACTGGTCAACACAATGTACTATCCTTCCATCGCTTGATGCTGATATCCAGCAAGGAGAGCATGTCTTTCTTTTTGAACTCAGATAATAACATTGAATTTCGGTGCGAAGAGTTCAATAAATCCGAAAGTTTTTCTACTGTCTCCTTGTCTAGTGTTCACATTTCCAAATGGCCCAATGGAAACATATATTATTGGGTTTTCTGTTTAGTTCAGAGTGCATGAAAAGTGGACATGTGACATAAAATAATCCACTTTAATTTAAGTCACACACGCATCCCACAGAGTATAAATCGATCCAAATAAAGATTCCAAGTAAGGGGTATTGTGGCATTCACGAAATGGATTGAGAATGTCCATATATCATCCAGTCACTTCGTGATATGCATGGTTGTCTTCGTCTAGAATAAGTTTCGAATGACACTGCTTTTGTGCTATTTCGGCGAAACCCTAATGCATGGTGTGCGTCTCCAATGGTTTCATATATGTATATTGGGCCTCTAAGGGTATCAACATAACACCCGTACGTGAAGTTTCCTTGAAATTTGTTTTCCTCCCAAAATGTAGCTGGTCAAGGTGCTATCTAGTTTGAATTTAATTCCGTAATCAGGCAAACCTTTCATTTTTGACGTGTACTGCGCTTTGATCATGGTGATAATATTAAAACCTTTTTCAGGTTTGGAGAAAACGACATCTTGTTTACTTTTTACTGTTCAGTTGCTTCATAAGGTTCGAATGTTGAATAATACTGTTGATTTACATGGAAGATTACAAATTGATGTGAAATATGATCAGGTTGACGCGAGATCAACTGGCATTTCTCAGAGAAGTGGGCCATAACTTCTTCAACTGATTATACGATTTTCGAACTGAACCTGAGTGTGTAACCGATCAGACTTCCTTCAGGAAATTTTGAACTTCAACCGCAAAGAAAGTACTTTTAACTGTGTACGTACATTGTGGCGATAACAAGTTGAGGACATGTTTTAATACATCAGCAATAAAGACTTTGTTATTGATAACACCGAATAGTGAGCCTTGAAGACCTCCATTATGACTCTGGTATTCTTCGGCGTAACGATTGATGGGAATGAACGAAACGTAAACTTCCCGCAAGATTCCTCTGTATGCTGTTTGATTATATAGGTCTACACAACTCAATGGCTTACTTTAGTTTAACGAGTTGTGTAAACATTAATTCCATTTCCATCATATCCAACAATCTGCCTCATGAACTACTCAATAACTTGGCAAACGTACTGCAAACCTATTGCTGAGTCAATCACACAGTTAGTCTGATTAAACTGCCAATCGGAAGCTTTCCTACTCCTTACTCGGCAGTATCAAGAAGCCTCACTTATAACTGCGTGGTGCCGTTATAGGATTTCAGTATTTTACGAATTTTTCCAAGACGGATGTTTATGTTCTAGTGTATTTTGTAGAAGACCTCATTTAGTGGGCACTGACCAAACCTGCCTAACAGATAATGAGGGGTTCATGTGATTGTCATCAAGACGTCAGAACCGACTAGGGAAGCCATTAACATGACAGAGTTTTTGCATCGACGGGCAAATGCCAAATAGCTGTTGAAGCTTACATAGTGCAGACAACTTACTTACATATATATATATGTTTATACCTACTTATATACGTCATACAAACGTGATTTTCAAGACCTCTCAGTTCGCTAACTCCCCTCTTAAACAATATGTATTGCTTAAGAAGTAAATCTGAAATACTTACTTCCAACCTGATGGTTAAGCTACGGAGAAAAGCATCCAATTGCAAAAATTGTGAATAGTTTGCAATAAAGTGTTCCGTGAGTTAGTCTTGGTCGTTACAATCACATGAAATTAATCGACTTCTATCATGGTCCCTATGTTTGAATACTGTGCTATGATCGCCTGTGCTTCGACAGAAAAATTACTTTGTACTGATTGAAGTAAAATCCAAATGAGATAATCACGTTACGTGATATTTAAACCGACTGATTTGCATTTCAAAAAAATAAAGCTGTAGAATATGCGCCTCAGATACTACGAGTTTGAGGTGGAAATTTTGAGCGCGGTATTCTAAAGCAATAATTTTGAGAATAGAATTATTGTTGATAAAATCACGCCTCAGTTTTCAGGTCAAGACAAACAACGAGACTGATAACACCAAGTACTTAATCCATTGCAATCAATGCACACGCCCAGGGCTAAACGAACCAGTGACCAACATATGACCTGTTAATTTCACTGGACAATGCTTTCATCATTTTTATCAAAATCCAACGGGGTGTCGTGAACCGTACAGCCAGGCATCCTAAGTAGAATGACGTTCGCGCGCGTGCACTTGTTCTCCCAACTTCCCTTTGAAATATTACAAAGCTTAACAGAGTGGTTACGAAACTTACGCTGCATCCTAGTGTGGTAGAGAAAAGAAGAAAGTCATGTACAACGCGACTTAGGATATTGTTTAGTTTAGAGGAAGCATAATCCACTATTGTTTACAGTATAAAAGTTAACCCTCCGAAATTTTGATGACTTCTGTTATTTCATTCTGGAGAGAAGATCTAGTCCTGGGATCATCAGTTTCAGTTAAAAAAACAGTTGTTCTGTCTCTTCTATAAGTGACCCGGTAACCGGAGCATCAATCGCGAACAAACGTGGTCTAGCGTTTGCAGATTGGTCAATTCGGCAGCCTCATGGTAGCATGGCGGGAGTTCTAGTCCTGGCCGTGGAAAGGATATACACTGCTGACGAAATGCGACAAGAGAGAAACCCGATTTTACTAGTCCATTTCGAACAGTCCCTACTGGAAAGTTTATGGGAATGTGGTAACTACAACCGTTTGTGAGTGATGGTTGGATTCCAGTTGTGTGAAAGTTTCCGGACATTTGGATTGAACATCACCCAAAGTTGATCGCAGCTGTCACATTTCCATAGACTTTTCAATCGGCCCCTCTCGAAAAGAAGCACTAGACTCGAGTTTCGCTCTCATTAGAGCTCATCAGTAGCGCATATCCTTGCCACTGCCGGGACTAGAACCACGAACACGCTGTTCATGAGGCAACCGTGTTTACCACTGCGCCATTGACCTCACATTAAACATGACCGAATTATCATATGTGAACACTCAACCACTTTCGCTTGTGAGTAGTGATCAGGTCGCCCGATCGCCTCGAGAGGAGACGCAGTTATTGTCTGTTAACTCAAATCGATGACCCCTCGACTAGGACTTCTCTCTAAGTTGAAATCACAGAAATCATTGACTTGTTGAGCGGTATTTGATTACTGATGAGTGGTAGACGATTTTGATTTTCATACAGATTGAACGTCACCCACAGTTGATCGCAGCTGTCGCATTCCCATAGACTTTATTCATAGGTCATTCTAAACCTATTCTCAGTTCTATCATTCCATAGTGATCCTGGATCACCAGGTAACCATTATATTCACCCTTTGTGGTAACGTAATATTCAAAGGTTGAAAACGGTGAAATGATGAACAGTCGTCACGCACACTATCTCCCGATATCAATGCTTTCAGCCGGTTTGTAAAGCCTACTGTTTCAGATTGTCTAACTGTTGATATCGTGGATACCAAGCACGTTATACGGACGGCAGCGTATGAGCGTATAATAATGGATTAGATCTTCGTTTACGTGGATGGCATCAATGTATTTTTGCATTTATCAAAATTTATGTTACTATTATTCTGACTTCTCATTGCTCATTTATAAGCGAGATTGTCGGCGGATATTTCGGCAACTTTGTCGTTACTGTAGGCCTCGTCGGGTGTATCGTTACTCGGGAACATAACTTTGATGAATCAATAGAAATTTACTCTCTTCTAATGCTCATAGTTGTTATTTAGTATTGTCATTAATTATTCATAGTTTATCAGCCAACCCTCGAACTTAAGGTCTATAACCGTAGCAACAAAGTAGGTATTTTTCCAACTTGTACTTTCGGGCAGATCGCTGGTTCACTTTTGATTGAAGAGTATTTCTTCCCGAATTTTAGAATTTATCAATTAACTATCCATGCATCATTCCGAAATAAACAACGTTCGTAGGAAGAACTGCCAAGTATCAAATACCGGAACAAAGAAGTGGTTGAAAAGAAAAACAAGACAGGAGATAGCTGGGGTCAGCATCATTGTTAAACACTTTCAAAACTTACCTCAAAGATAGTGAACGACCGTTTACTTTTCTGTCATAAAACTTAAAAGATATATGAAGTACGGAAGCCAATTATGGGTTACGCATAGCAAAACGTCTTCATTATCAGTGTAGTTAAATTTCTAACCAGACTGTTTTTGCTTAGTATTCTTATGTATTTTCTAGTCGAAAAAAGTAATGAGAAACTGTGTTTACTTCATCATTACACTCACAACAAACCAGCTGTTTTGTGTTCACCACAATACTACTTAATAATGGAATGCACAATGTTGATGTACTGTACTGTTGTCCATATGTAGTAATGCGTTGTTTGCTTGTTGACTTAACTGTACAGTCGTTCATAGAAAGGTTCGTTTCTTCCGGTCTGAAATTACCATGTATGGTACTTTATTGTAGATTGTTGGTAGAGAACCTCGTGTTCACGGGAGTACCAGTGAGTAATCAGTTTGTTACCTGACACTTACTTAATGTCAACGAAATCTGGTCGACGTTTTAGAGTTTTTTATTTATTATTTCCGCCAATTGCGTCCACACATTATTAAAAGCATTCACAAATGTCGATGGTCTTGAATCCGCTTGGTTTGCTTCCTGAACAGACGTGATGTTTCGTGTCAAAAAAAGCACAGTTCCCATTCTTTGGCTTTTACATAGAACTATTATTTTATGGCCAGAGAAGACAGACAAGAAACTGTGTCTGTTAAAAAGAAGTTTAATTAAGTCAAAAAAAGAAGGCATTCACTCACATGAAAAATCAGAAATGTACAACAACTAACATTTTAATACAGTATTTCTCTCTAACAAAACTACTTGTTCCTTGGAGCGCAACAGTTGTTTCATGCTGTGATGTGTTTTTTTCTTGCAAAGAAGATCGTCATAACGCCAAAAATAACCTCAAAGTGAATATGATTAAGTGATGGTGAAAATTTCATTTTGTAAATACCACTACAACAGACTTGCTATCGTACTTGATATTGTGGTATCACCACATCTGTCCTTATTAAAGTAAACATTACAGTATACCATTTTCTGCTTCAAGGTTACAGTTTTCTATATTAACCACGCCACCATCTTACGAAGGTGAATGGACAGACTTTATGGGAAATAACAATATTGTCTATATAGGAGGTTTCAATCACACTTGCAGCGACTATAATAAATGATATTTTCGATAGTCGCATTCACTAGTACATTTTTAATGACTGGATTTTTGCTTACTTTTGTTTTAGTCAAGCTATTTCATTTGTACTATCCGTCCCGGGGCTACAATCACAACTCGCTCCGTGCCCCACTAGCTTGATGTGATTCTCTCTGTACTCTATTTTCCAGGGCCGATACTAATGCACAAGGGTCCACGCGCTGAGTCCTTGCTTTTCATTGACGATCGGTTCTCGATAGTGACCACAGACTGGGTATCAATCTGTTGGACCAGTTCCAACACGCTGTATGGAACAAACAGGCTGTTGGGTTTCACGTAATATACTACTTGCATTTGGTCATAACGCGTGATCAGATATTGTAAGGCTGCTGAGAATAAAACATCAGTCAACGAGAAATACATCAAACTCAGAAACTTCAGATCAGCGGAACAGCATTGTAACCGCCGCGACTAAAATCGACTGATGTGGTCCCATGATGACTAGATTTGCCTGGTTCACATAATGAAGCTATTTATACTTCGCCACTGGGAAAAAGCATCTTCCTTTCCGCGGACAAATGTCGTACGCCGTAGGTTAGCCAATACAATCTTCAGCGTTTCACATACAGCTGTAATAACCTCATCGCTGGAAAGCATCGCTCATACATCTTGGCAATCACTTAGAAATTACGAATTTCACCAACTTAGACATATGTGCACAAACCCAAGCTAAACCATTCGCGATGGGTGCACTGTTCATTGAGTTCATAGAGTAAAGTTGTGCTGAAACATGCATATTTTTCAGTTCACTCGAATCGGGTTTTGGATGGGTTCCAAAGTGAACTGTAGTTCAGCCTGTAACTAGTCAAAACGATTTGTGAAGACTTTTACGAACAGCCATTTCAAAGAAGTATTTTAAATATACTTATGGAACACCGGCTTATTCAAGGAAGAAACCTAATGTGACTAGTTGACAGCCCGTTAAATCCAATCATTGGATCGGAATGCTTCCTTAGGTTGTCTACTTTCCAGTTGAGTGTATTTTTGAACTAGGGTAACAATGGCAACCACACTAGACTCTTAGGTTTCTGGTTTGCCTTACTGTTCCTTCGGTGTTTAAATTAGTGAACAAACTAAAGCTGTCCTTGTCACGCGCTCTGTAACACAAACAATAGACACTTATCGAACATAGCCAACGTAAGGTCAGACAATTCCTCTAATTGCTTTAACTGCCAGCCGCGTAGTTTTTTGCGTGGGTCAACTTGCCCAAAACTATTCCTTTTTGATTATCCAGTTGTGTGTTAGAGTTTCTACAGCACACTACAAACCAGTGACCAATGTATTGATAATCAAAAGGATTACCGATCTTACGGCATGACAGTGGGGTTACTGAATTTCAGCATGAACCGTCTGTGAAAAGCTGCTTGAGTAGTCAACTTGTCGGATCTTTTGGTGGATTTCTCATGACACAATATGTAAGATAGGTATTCGGGCCCAAATGTAATATTTCTGAACCCCTGGTACAGCACATGTCGCATTATGTTTCTGTTGTTGGTTCGAATCCAGTAAAAACGCAGACTTTTCCCAGTTGGGTCTCATTTAAATTATGAAAGACCCTACACCATGTATAAGTAACCATAATCATAGTCTGTCCATCCTTCATTTACTTAGTTAATGGCAATGAAGGATAATGTTGTTTATCAGTTAAAGCCACCGTTTTACTCGACCTGTTCTCGTATTGTTCGCACAAGGACAATGGTGGTCATGGAGCACTGAGAAACTGCTTACATTGATTCTGTAATAATATTAAACACTTGTATCCATTCATCCAATCAATGCATTGTGGCACTTTCTTCTCTGAGTGTAAAATACTGCCTTATAATTTGACATTTGAGGGTCGAATAGGACGATTTTCGATGTGTGGGAGGTGTATCCCCCTTGATGCTGGTGATTGTTGCACAACCTAGTCAGATTCGAACGTCGGATAATTTCCAGCATACACATGAAAAGCATTGTCAACCGTACAGCCACTGCTATCTTTGAGCGGTTGTCAATTTCAAAGACAGGCTGAGTAAGCTATATTTCAAACATGAAGACGTTAGAACCCCGCAGTGATTTTCGCACGACGCGCTAACAGTAATTCGTAAGTCAGTAAAGTTGATAAAGTGAAACAATAGACGAAAAACCCAGTCACAACACATGCCAGTAACAGGGGCAGTACAATATATTACTGCTATTATAAATGCAGGGTTACTGTCATTTCAGAGCTTTACACGTTCACACTTCAATGATTGCTACAATGGGTTCCGAGCTCTGTCACACAAAGCCCGCCAGCAGTGCTGACTTTCTGCTCACATAGGTTTTCAATCCTACTTAACTAACAGGTCAACGAAATGTAAACTAAAATTTAATCAGGCTTGGCATATAACCCCCAAGCTTGAGGAACCAAAGCATGACAGCAGCCATTTTCAAGTACTGTATTGAAAATTCTCATACTAACTGTCTCATTCTTCCCTCCATTCAGCACATATGTCAGGCATTGTTTTTAGTTCATCGGATTTTGGCTCCATAACCAACGTGATCACGAAATTACAGTTTTTGCCTCATACCTAGTGACCACATCTCAAGGTCAAAATTTCTGTTGGGGGTTCTTAGACTGTCAATACAGCATCTCCTGAATAAACACAAAGGTCCTTGCCAATCTAATTTCTGTCGGTTGTGAAACCATTGCTCCGTCCGGTGCTTTTAGAATGAATCAACCACGTAATCGGGTTTCTACCGTCTGGTAAAACTACTGTGCAATATGCTGACCTATACGGAAATCAAGATTGCTCCTCAGCTTCATACGGTCACAAAGTAAGTTCGCATCAGTTGACAGAGGTGGCATGAACTAACGGTTTATAGCGTGTTTTGTCAGTATACTCGGCCACTTTAGTACGGAGTGTCCTTGATTAGGGCAGATCACAATACATCTGTATATTTTCTCACTGCCTCTACTCCTGTTCGTTCTGAACGGACGAAAATAATCCAAACTAACAGTGGTAACCAAATGCCAACAGGCATCTATTTAAATGGACGATGGTGAAACCACTACTTCTTTCGTAAAAGGCGGTGTTCATGCAAGGGTAACGAAAGAAGGTTCTCAGAACGTATTTGAATAATCCAAAACCGCTGCCCCACTGATGCGAGATCGTGCAACACAGTGCACGGTTCTGTGAAACATGACAGTGATTAGCGTTAAAGCCTCTCGGGCGTTCTTTTGCACTAAACCGGACGACATCTAAGTTGAATTTCGAGATTGACCAGCGTCACAGGTTCATCGAAACATAAACCCAATTTCAGGTTGAACATCACCTACAACTGATCGCAGCTGTCGTATCCCCATTGACATTCCAGGCGACCCCTTTCAAAAACAAGCACTAGACTCGAGTTTCGCTCTCATTACGGCTCGTGAGTAGTATATATCCTTGCCACGACCGGGACTAGAACTCCGGCCACGCTGTCATCTGGCAACCATGTTAACCACTGCCCTATTGACCTCACATTAGACACGACCGAATTATTATATGTGAACGCTCAACCACTTACGTTTGTGAGTAATTATCACTTACCACAATATGATCCAATTGGAAAGGCTGGCGTCACTCAAGAGGTGTGTTGTTCGTCCATTCCGTGGTGGTTTTACCCACAAAGTCAACTTATACAAAAAAACTTCTTTTAGAACTAGAAGAATAACGTTTACCTTTGCAGAATAAACTTGGTGAAATCTCAGGCAATTGGCTACAGTAGCTTACTCATTCTGTCCATTCTCCATTTACAGTAGTGAACGTTTTAAGTCAAGTAAGAGATGACTGTGTCAAAAACTGGATAGCTGACAATTCTTCAGGCAAGTGCTTGTGCTTATAAACCCCGACCAAAGCTTCACTAGTTGGCACTATTATTAAATTCCCTCAGAACATGCTTCCGCAGTGGTCACCGGGCTGAATGTTTCAAACATACCTGGGTTAATTTTGTCTTGGTACTTGCCACCACTAAAAAGTATGCGTGTTACCGTGTGGGATGTAGTCAAAATTTAACAGATAACAGCATCCTACATTTTATTGATGGTCTTTTTCAAATCCAACAGCCGTTTAGCTTTGTAGTACCACATAGTTCATCCGTTTGGATAATGGGAAACTGCTTGAGAGAGCTACCTGACTTGGAACGACAGTGCTAAATCTAATGGATACACTGCTATTACGAAGATTAGCCTTCCTACATTTTGTTTAGAAATATCTCTATTTAAGCGTTGATTCCAAGATGATGGTCACAAGCTATAGGCTTGGACGGCTACACATGACTACTGAAAACAGCTTTCATAAAGGCCACTCTGGTTCTGATGCCTGAAAGCGGTGAGTGCAACTGTCTCTTCGCGGTGCACAAGCGCTCATAAACCAGAGCAGCGTAATCAATATCTGATACAGCGCGAACAATCAGCCTTTCTCCGTATTATGCCTGCTTTACAAGATGACAAATAGCACGCATCCACAAACCGTGTGCTGCGAGCAGACCATAATTTCATCAAACATAGATATGATCTTGTGTAACATTCATTGACGAAATAATCAGATATGTGGACGTGAGCCGGGTATAGGCTCATGTATAACCAATTTACAGTTTTATGAGGAAAATTTGCTGTGTAAAATAGTACGAAATGATCGTCCTATACGCCATTCAGAAAAGTTTATTATATCTTAGATCTTATGAGAACAGGGAATAGGTGAGGTTTTGGAACGCATATCACTTTCAACTT
Source organism: Paragonimus skrjabini miyazakii (assembly GCA_014338405.1). Classification (NCBI taxonomy): domain Eukaryota; kingdom Metazoa; phylum Platyhelminthes; class Trematoda; order Plagiorchiida; family Troglotrematidae; genus Paragonimus; species Paragonimus skrjabini miyazakii. The sequence goes on along the minus strand of JTDE01003240.1, from coordinate 73,878 downwards.
TTTTCAACCCAACTTGTTTACTGAGACATGGTCTGAAATGTGCTGTTTACGGCATACTGAAGGTAGTTTATGACATGAAGTATAACCGAATGTCACCAATAAAATGGATCAGTCTTTTCAATTTCTCGCGAAATACTTTATTTGTCAGAGTTTTGGGAATACTGTCAGTTATAATTTGAAATTGAATACCACCCACACTTGGTGACAGCCTCAACATTCAGAAAATCTGTTCGGCTAGCCCACTTTGAAAGTAAGATCTAGACTGGAGTAAAACATATCATTTTTGAACTGCAATTTGCATTTCGGTCGTCATGCTTGTTAGATTACCATGTTAACCAAAACATCACTAATTGGCTGAACATTATTAACTCAAGTTTGTAGTTGGTTGTTTGGGTGTGATTATTTGGTCATGCTTATTGTGAGATTACCAGCATTGACGTGAACACGCAAATCTCATAAGCAAGGGAGCTGGAGTGCATATTCTGGCGCGGAAGGAGGATTGGATTACTGATTGAATTCAGTATGGGCAAAACTCGGGTCTACTGTTTCTTGCTCTGAGTCCGCAGGTTGAACTCAAGCGTGGGTGGTGTTTAAATTCGAATCAAAATAGTTTATTTTTCTGTGGATATTAATTGAGCCGTTTGCTTGATTTTATCAACTCTACGGTTCGTCATCTTGATAAACTCATAAGTTTTCGAGAAACTCGTGCCAATGGACAAACTTGGCAAATATAGTTGAACGCCTGTCAACACAATCTCTTTTTTCTTCAGGGATGTTGTAAAACGATTTAAAAAAATCATAAAAATATGCTATCCGTACGGGAATGAATGGATTACTGTCAGACTATGTGGTTTGAAAATAGCTGGTGTAATTCCTAATTTAATTCCTTTTGTCGACTTAAAAGGTGGCAACGTTTTTCATGAAGTGTTGATTAGAGAATGAGACTTCTGAAATAAGCCGTGTTTCATATGAACTTATATGGTAGGCTATCAGCCAGCAACAGCATCCGTTTATCCAAGCACTGTGGAAGTTACAAACGCTAGGGTATGCACTCTTTTCACTAAAACCTATAGGATATAAGATAGCATTATTGAGAGCCCCAGTTTACAACACCAAGGCCCTCGATCCCAAAATCTGCTTTTATTTACGCTTGGCTAGATAAAGAAGGTCGGTGCTAGCCAGAGTGTGAAAAATTGAAAGCGTGCATTGGTGCATGACTCCCAGCTAAATATACGTTGGAACAGCTCGTCAGTAAATATTACATACACAGTTGATAAACGTGATTTCTTGGTAATGTTTGTTTTGTGAAACCCTAAAAGCCTAAACTCTTTCAAACACAACAAGCTACTAACAAATTGGTAGTAGCGTAAGTTAAAATGAAAAATATGCCCATCTCGATGGGCGGAATGTCAATGGATATTGTCCACTGGGTGAAATCAAAGTGAAGCCATTTATGACGCACTCTTCTATATATCGCAATCTTCTGCTGATTGAGTTGCCCTTTGATTAAAATCAACGTGACTTCCTCCATGGACGGTGAACACACTTTCGCAACTTGTCATATGAATGGTACCGAATGGAAAACGTGTCCTCGGATGTGCGTATCATGGCACGGGGACGCCGCACGCCTCACTAATGGGACAGTGGTACATATCGACCCATATCGACTGTACCTCACAAGTTCCGGTACATCACATCACTTTGGCTCACCCACGCCGAATTACTGATCGTACTGAAGATAGCTGTCACATAAATGACTCACATCTATATTAACAAACCGATTATTTCGTTTTACCGATATCATTCACGCTGTCCAATCTAGACATTTATTAATCTGTAAATTTGCACTACCAGAAGAAAGTGCTTGAGTGTAACGTTGAAACTTCAAGTTAGACAGTCAACCTGAAGTAAACAAATACTGCGTTCGATGATGGGTTCACCAAATTTCAGAAAATAGCGTTTCGCAGTTTGTACATAAAAACAAATATAGTACAAATGACAAATAGCGAACGATGTGGCATTTGTGATGAATTTGCTATTATTATTGAAGCAAAAACTGAACGTTCGGCTTTTCCATGCAGATATTACATCTCAGTTTCCGGTAGACAGTCAAGTGATAAAGTGGCGGGGTTGGCAAAGGATTTGGGGGGCCAAGATTGTCTCATCAATAACGGAAGGTTGCTAAATGTCGGCACCGAAACCGCACTCATTCATGCCCAGGGGTTCATTAAGCACAATGAAATCCCCTTGAGGCGGCCACACAACACTACTATTTAGCTTCACATTCATAATCTTAGGACCAACGCTAACCGAAGCGCACAATAATTCAGTGAGGTATATCATGATGCGTGCGCTGCCTGACAAGAATAAGCATGTTTACTTCAATAGACGTTATGACTAGGAATTGTGAATACTTTGGAGTGATAAGGGTGACATTGTGAGTGTGTGGCTTATGTATGCTGTTTGTAGTCATAATATTTAGAACTTATTTGAATGAGCTTCTGGTCAACGTCAGAGTCAATAATATATGACAGAGTTTACTGGAGTTGTATTTGGCGTACATATCTGTTGAGAGGGATGCTCAGCCTACTGAAGGAGTTCGGAGACAATGCGAATAGCTGCGTATTCGATGTACCGATGGAATGTGCGGTGTCTAAATCATATCCATCTATAATGTCTAAAGCGTAGTGTGAGCAGTCGGTGGTCGGACATGGTTCCAAACGCTGATGCAATTTGTCTAGCACATATGGATAGGAATGAAATCATGCGTGTTCTTAACGAGCTTTGTCACCTACGAAAGTTTCTGTGAGGGTAGCACAAAACAAATGGATGAAATCTTGATGGCCGAAAGCTGTGTTGCCAGGGTATCATTTAAACAAATCTACCGGCTTACCGTATCAGCCTTAGATCATGGAAGGAAGCGTCCTTGACCTGAACAATCTTGAGGGGTGCAATCCAAATGGGCATCGCAAATTTCAGTGAAGCGCAGCTACATGGATTTGAATTCAAGCATACAGTGTACTAAAATTTTCGTTTGCTTTCTCAGTTAAAATTTACGTCTTCGTTTGCCTGCCTACTCACCTATAAAATGATTGAATATATATTCCTGTTTTAAAAATAATCCTGCCTTACATTATCGGTATCTTTCTTTCTACTTCAGAGCTTACCATGTGACTCTCTCCATTTTTCCCCCTAGGGATATTTGTTTGACTCTCATACTAGTCTAACATATAGCTCACCGGTATTGACCAGCAAGACTAAAAGTTTTTGCACAGAAGTCCTTTGCTCTAACTCCAGATTCACACTAGATAAGACGTACATGAGCGAAACCATAAGTGACGCAATGAATGTTTTATTGTTTACATATGAACATCTTTTGGTTTCAGTTAAATGGACAGGTTAGTCTGGAAACAGATGTTTCCAAACCTTCATGGGTAAGATCACATTGGCAAATAAGTGACATAATTAAATAATTAACATGTGCCATCATGATTAGCTTTGATAACTTGTTATCAAGGAATGAGGCAATGAAGTACAAAATACAAATATCAATTGTAAATTTCAATTAACTCCATGTGAACATTCAGATTATCCAAGTAACCATAAACTACAGTTAGTCTACAAAACAGAATTTAGCAACGGATTTTGAGTACCTAAGAAAAGTGACAACTGTCAAGGTCACGTCTACTGAAACTAACATATTTGATAGCGATTTGACTAAGCATTGACGTTGCCAGCCATTACGCACACAGTAGGCAGTTAGCGATATGGTTATATATTATTTCCTGGATCAACCACCGAGTACCCTCAAAGACAAAATTGACTTGAAAACATTTAATATCTCTTCATTAGTGCCATCTTTATTGATTGACTATTTATACCATCGTCCATATTTGCTTCCCTTTTATCCATTTAACAATTTACTAACTCATAAACTAAAAAACTGCTTTGATAAATCTTCAAGCTTCATCAGAATATAAGCCTTGTTGAATTACTTTATATAACAGTATGCAGGAAATCAGTATGTTAGGAACTATTCTTTTCAAAACAATGACACCTCCTATTACATGATTCTTTGACAATATGGTGCTTCTATGTCCAAAGCATCAGGGTCGTGAAAAGAAGATCAAAGTGAAAATGGACAGCGCAAGTGTCAATAGGTTAGTGATCAATGATGATCGGCTTGACTACAGAGCAGTCCGGATGATTATGTCTGATCCACTATCAATACTGTCATCGTCCGTTTCGGTTTGAACTTTCACATCTTTTGTAATTTGCTTATTGTCAATTTGCTTTTTAGATTTGTCATTCATCCATCCATCCCACGTGGCTGATCTGGCAACGGGGCGTCGACATTTAGATTTCGAATTGGCATGCATCAGAATGGAAGACTCGTCATCATCCTTCTCGTTAGTATCTGTGTTTTGGCTATCTTCATTAAACAAATCATCATCTTCTAAAATATCTTCATCCCCTGGCGTAGAAGACGTGACTAAAGGATGTATGTCGTCGCGCGCCTTCACAGTGGAATCAGAATTGCTTCTGGAAACGTGTTCCTCACTCTCTTCAATAGGTTCGAACATCTGGGCAAACATCCAAGGTCGCGAAACTTTGCGTGTGCTTCCATCTCCGCTATTGGGATCGGGGGATGAATTTTTGGTCGTGAATGATCTGTTAAAAAAGTCAACAAATATTTAGTGTTTATTTTTATGAGATAAGCTAGAATTGTGGCTTGACCTGACACACAGTGTTTTGTAAGTTAGGATAAACGGAGAATCAACAAAACGTTATTTGTTTGCATAGCTCTACGGAAATCGTTGTGACCTGAGGTCAAAATTGTTACGCCCGTATACTGCGTATCTTCGTCAGTCATGAACACAAGTTGGTGTGAATCAGTATACCAAGTGGTTGGTCATACCGTTAGATTTAACTGTCGGAGACACATTCAATATGCTAGCATTTTCACGTTACTCGGTTTACCCTATGGCAGTAGTGTAAGACAATTGTCCAGATTCCTCCAGATGTTCTGAGACAGGTTTTCAAGCGGAATACCCCGAGTGAAGATAGATTTAGTCCAACAATTGTCAAAACTGAAAAAAAAACAATGTTTTGTTGTGGGACATCATATATACACCAATACATTTCAATTTACCTTCGAGTCTTAACGGTCCGTACACCTGACAGTACGTTTATTCTTCCATAAGACGATACCCGTATGCATAAATCTTGTTGGCTGAAATTGGGCTTGTAGAAATAAAACTTTAAAATTTTAGATTGCTGTAGACGCAACCCAGTCTGACAGCTTACCAAGGAACATCGCGAGATAAAACAATATATTATTTGACGCGTAAATTTATTTAATAACGAAAGTTATTTGTTACGGTCTGAAGGTGGTACCTAAATAAAAACAAACAAAACGAACAGCATGCTTCGAGGATTTGTTTTATATTTCAAGTGAAACGGAAAACACACTGAGAAAATCTTTCTCTGAAATGAACATGAGCAAGCAAGATCGTTGTGGTATCTTTCGGGGTCCATGTTTGAACAGATTTTGCTGAAAGTTGTCAAAAGTAGGGTAAAGAAGCTAAACTTATAAAATAAGCATCAAATAGACAACTACGAGTATCACTCTGTGCAAGCATTGATAAATCGTCAAGCTGTCAACGTAGTGGTAGGCTATCCAGGGATTTCTTTTTGCCGTACAACGGCGGCTGCAAAAGTTTGATAACCGTTACCTCAACAAATTGTGGTGAACGCTCATCTTAGCTTATAAAGAAGACTGAGAGTGCTAACGAGCCATTAGCGTCGGGGTTTATTTTGAGCATGTGACACTCACTACAGGAGGCTGATTTCTTGTATCAATGACCCTCAAACTTGTTCATCAGCAGATAATTGGGTGGCTGACGTAGATACATACTCGCTTAGGCAAATACTCCCTCATCTGGCTGCGCGGCTACTTCTCGGGAAATTCTGGGTGGATGCAACTACATTTGCAAGAATAATTGTATTGACAGTGCACACTGAGAAGATGAGATGAGCTGATCTTCATATCGGGCCTTGGTATTCCAGCGGTGTCAAAACTGACAACCATATTGACTGCATAGAAGATTCCCTACGCAGCAGAAACGATTCGTGTTTTGAAGACTAAGCAGATGAAATCGCTGTGAAAAGGCCATCTACTATAAGTTGTTTTTAGTTCGGCTAAGTGGACTAATTCGTTATTGGTCTGTGGTTCGTTGATTTGTCTCACAACCCACTACTGATATTTGTGTGTTGTCGTGCATACTTTCGAGGTAGTCGTTTTCCGTCAGTAACGTTAGTTGTATGGACTTTCCTAGCTGATTCGAATGAGCATCGCACGGAACCTCGTTTCTGTTGAACCAGAATAAAACTGTCCGACTGAATTTTTGGAAAACCGACTAACTTACAACGTCAGCTGATTTGCAGTCGATTAGTGGACACCTAGAATTGAAGAACAAAGATTCTTTTCCAGTTCTTCTGTAAATCGCAGGTTTTTTCCACTGAAATTAATTCTTTCAAATGATATACTACGCTGCTCCGGGTTGCTGACCATCATAATAATCCCGTCTGCAAGCTGACGATAAATCGCACTTCTAGGGAAATGTCGTCTCAGATTAGGTTCTGCATGGACCAGAAAATCATCCACAAAATCTTAACCTAGAACGATACCCATTCTAAAATATTAGATTGACGAATGGATCAATCGGTCTTTATCTAGGATGCAGGAAAATGTTGAATTAGGCCTCTGTCCAAATAAACATTGTTATATCTAGTATTCGGGTAAACCCAGTGCTATATGGACTACTTTTATCCGATGTCGCTATAGGTAAGATACCCTTTCTGAAGTCCTACCTCGTAATCTTGCCAACGAGGCTTGTAATTCTCTGTTGTTTGTTAATCAAAACCATCTAAACGTAAATAAAGCTTGGAACTGTATTACTACAGTGTGCGACGAAGGTTATTTATAAAATATTCTTCGATTATTTGCTATAACGGACTCCCTAAATATATACAGATGCTCGATGTCCTTCAAATCTTGCCTTGGCACATTTGTGACAAGCACTACTAAATTTCTTATTTTGGTACCAAGTACGCAATATGCTGCGACAACGTTTAAACAAAGGGAAACTCGAGTAACTTTTGATAAACGAGGAGGTTCTTGGAAACACATGAGGCAACGTGAATGAGTGGATAACAAACGTTAGTTGATGTTGTCATTCATCAAGTGATAACCAACAGCTTATGGAAAGGCGGGATATTGAATTTCCTCAAAACCACTGGAAGCTTTGTTCACGATAGTACACGCTGCGTGGATATATGTTACCTTTGGTCACCAGCGACACTTCCGTTTGCATTAGAAAGTACGTTTCTCCTTATTCGATATACTGATACCAGTTTCCGTTGGGGTGTAAGATATTGCAGCACTTGGTGTTCCACCAGTAGTTTGATTCACCCTATTTCAAGAAACGACAAAGAAGACAATCAGAGCAGCTCCCTTACTGTACATCCGGCATCGCAGACGGATTGTGCGCTGAGTGTACCTCACCACCTCGTTGTTCGACAACGGTCTTTAGAAATGATAGTTTGTCCGTTTGACTTTTTCGAACTGCGTCGAGATAAACAGTAATTGTGACTAACACTTTATCCCCAAGTATTATGGTAAAAGGCTAACTGTCAGCTACCACATCCATCAGATTCATTGGAACTGTTTCAGTCAACGATGATGATCAACTTCTCAGTTCAAAGATTGTCACAACGCCAGCTTGGATTAAGCCATCTTAACAGTAACGTCTGGCATAGTCCGTCAGTCATCTTGTCCTAATAGGATGCTATGACAATACACTTTGACCATACACTTTTATGAAATTCTCAAAAGTACACATGTGATCTGGTGATCTGTCGTGATCTTTCAATGCACCTTCACACTCTATTGTCACATTATTAACCAGCGGCAATATGTCCTCGATTACTAAACTAACTTCGAAGATTCTTGGATATCGTGGCAAAAAGTAGCTGGTGGCTTACAGTCTAAGGATGAGGTTTCTAAATGGATTACTATTGAGCTAAGTAAACACTTGCAGACAGAAAAAGATCAAAGAAGACCTCCATTTCCACGCGGCCCGCATTCTTTCAGTCACAATTTGGTTTCTTTTTTTAATTAAATAAAGCTGTTATTATTCTGGTTTGAAAAGTATCGTGTAGCACACGTTTCCACAACTTAATCAATAAATCTCAAAAACTCAGATTTCTCATTTTTAGTGTTTGATGCATATCTTATAAAGCCTGATGTACTAAGGTTTATAGTAAGTCTCCTCTGACCTTACTATTGGTTTGGAGACAATTCTTCGATTTAAAAACCACTACTTGGAAGAGTCAAATAGAATTTTCGGATGATCGTCAATGTCGATATTTGAAGCTCAAACTACAAAGTCATCTTAAAGCGCGTATTCTATTAACCCCTGTTCTTCAATAGTTTCTTCCGTATCAGTCACTGTGGTGAACCGTTCATCATTATCTTTAACGGATGCATCCGTTACCGCATCCACTTTTGGACGCTCTGTTGCAGGTGCTAAGCATGACATTCTCAGAAGAGGGCGTACTGCGTTGAGGAGAATTTCTCTGAAGGTCGTTGTTAAGTTAACTCTGAGATATTGTCACGTACAATGCCTCACAATTGAGGGGGCAGGCAGATAACAAAACTGGCTCCTCAGGGCAAAAATTAACCACGCACACTGTATTCATTGGGACCAGTCTTTACCGTAATCACCTGAAAATGCTGATAGGAATTCCAGTTACGTTTAGCTCACGTAAATCGATTTGCCAATATTTATCAACGAAAGTCTCAATTGGATCTCTTTCAAAGACCTAAGATCATCAAAGCGTGAACAGAACCGTGAAATTTCAGCGCCAGACTAAAAGAATCATGACCAGTATGCATTTTAAATCTTTGATGGGAAAACGTTTATCAGTGGATACAACAGCCTTTAACAGAAACACCATTGGGTGACTGTAAAATACGTTAAAAACTCATAGCAATTAGGAAACCAAGTAGCATCTAAAGTGGTTAACTAAATAATACGTTAATTGGGATCGTAGAACCTGAAATTTGATATTTGAACCGTGTGTAATCTGACCGCAATTAGATAGTCGGACACAGCATTGTATGCAACCGTTATCTTTCCTAAAAACTGGATCCCAGCACGTCTCATTTTTCAACAATCATACGCAAAATCTATACCTTAATGACAATCTGTGATAAGGTTAGAAACATAACTAATTAAGGCGTGAAATAAAAGACATTAGCTCATTTGACATATACGAATTTACCACTCACTCTTCTGATGAAAGACGACGCTCGCAAGACAGACAATCAGTTGATGGTTCAGAGTCACCATTCTGTATACATTTGGTCAGCTCTTCCGCGTTTGCATAAACCGGTTGTGACTGACTCTCTTTTTCAGTGTAATCAACGGTGTTTATCTCTACGGGTTTTCTAAACTGTTCTACCTGAGTTCCAGTATCAATGATGTGATCGCTGCACTCTGGCATCATGAACTCTTCGTGACAGCTTGTGTTATTTGAATCAGCAGACGTCTGTGAATATCCTTCAGAATAGCATTTGCTATTAATAAGTCTCAGTTCCCGTGAAACATCAGTAGAGTAAGAAGATGGGTGTCCAAAATCATAAGCTGTTACAGACACAGGTGGGGTACCCTTTGGTGTTACCAATCGTTTTTGAATAGAACGTGAACCGAGAGACGTTTGTTCTATATTGCAAGCTTCTTGATGTCCGACTGATAATGGACTAGCAAGAGGTGCTTTCACGAAAGAATCTGGTTGAAACCAATATCCTGTTGATTGAAGTGTGTCATTGAACTCGCGCACCTCTGCAGTAGGCGAAGTTGGCAAAACAGGCATGTGCTGGCTGTCTCTGGACAGGATTACGCTGGATTCGATGTGACGAGTTAGAAGCAATAACCGATTCTGTAAAGAAGTGGCCTCTTGGACAAGAAAGATAAATAATCCTTTGCCACCTTCACAACCACTGCCTGTGATCAGATATAGACGTTTCATGTGCACTCCAAATCTGTATATGATGTACGTTGGCGTGTAAGAAGAAAAACAGAATTCAAATCGCAGATCAGAAGTACAAAAAAGCAAAGACATGCAAAATTGTTTAAAGTTTACTGAAACCGTCTTAAAGTTGTGGTACTCAGTATACATCTTGTATTATATAATGGTGAAAAGCATGCAGTTGTAATCCCGTGTTTTCTTTATAGCTATCAGAGTAGAAATTGTGTTTGCAACTAATATGATTGGTTGGCGAATTTGGTGGGATTTCTTTGAACTTGTCAGTTTTAAACACAGGTGTATCGTGAACATGCGACGTGTCATATAACCTATAAGTTTGACTGAAACAGGCGCAAGGGAATTACATGTAAACAGGTAGTTAATAGGAAGCATTTGGGTGGTTATTTCTTAAATACAAGGAGGAATTGGGTAGACATTTTATCAAAGGTTGTATTTAATATAAACTCTCGACGGACATATACTACGACATCAATATGGAAGCGCTTATCGGTACAATATGTACCTTTCCAGATTGCACGAGATAATCTTTCGCGATTAGAAATGTTTTTATTCAGTATGGTATACTCAAAGTTGATTCAGTGTATGTTGACACGCTTAAAATAAAACGCAGTCAATCACGCACTTAACAACTCCTCAGGGTATCTGTGAACTTTATGCCTTCACTAATCGTTTTTACGTTGACCCGTCTTACTCCTTGAGTGCACAAAAATTCATCTATCTCATACTAATTTATGAGTAGGTCGTGTGGATTTATTTTAAGTATTCTAGTAGAGCGTAGTGTGATCAACTGTAGTATCATACGATCACACAAGCAAAACGGTTTCGAACAATTAGTTTTCCTCGAAAGAAACTCTAACTCATCTACCAGATAAACTACTGTAGTTTATTTGTAAAATAAATAAACAACTTAACCGTGAACCTTGACAACGGAAAGTTTTTAAACCAAAACAGTGGTATTATTCAGAGTCAGAGTAGAATCACAGCTCAAGGCTGACCATCAGATATCGGTTGTATTGGAGCTGGCGCGAATGGAACGTTCTCCAGCTTTTGGTGACGTTCGATTATTCACGTAATATTATGTAATATTTGCGTAACATTATTAAGAAAAACTCCTCCATAACGGCTTTGTTTCTCAGAATGTCGTTTAAAATTTGCACGTATGAACTAACAGTTTTGAAAATATTCTAACCTTTAATCGAGATCACTGAAATGAACGAAAAACTAAACGGAATTTTACATTTGATTGGACTCAAGCTACAGTCATATTTGAGCGAAACCGGTGCTTATGTGAAATGAGCATGAGTTACGAAAGTTCACTTGATATTTTAGAACGTGCAGGAAACAAAACTTCTTATGTTGACGTCTACTCTACTGATGCTTGAAATGTTTTCGTAAATTTGCAATTCAACGAGAACATACACACTGGCTTCATTTTTTTTCCGCTGAACACACCACAAAACAAATTCTTCTCCTACTTTACCAGACAACTGAAAGGCTGATTTTTTGCCTAATTATCAAACAGATATTCATGAAATGGGTTGAACTCGCAATCGTGATTGATTTGGCTGCACGAAACGCAGTTCACTGACATGTTTTTCCTGGTGAACAAACGAAAATCACGTTTGAAATTATTCTGGCTAGGGTTTTCTACATTTGGTAGGAGTTATCGTAGCAATACACAGTTAATCAAAATCAATGCAAAATGTGTCGTAGGTTTTGGAATTGAAAAGTTCCACCACAGAAAACACTCACCATTTAAGGACATGCTTTTTCACCATTCTATTCAAAGTATTTGAGTAGATTAAAATCCAAAATATCACAACTGCCGAAATTGTCCCATTTTAATTTATGTTTGTGATGGCTACGGACCGGAATCACTTCGGCAGAAAGATATACCTGATAACGGTCAAACATACGAAGTACGATTTCCAGGCACAAAGTGCACAGAAACTGCGAATATATGAAAGTAGCTTTGTGATAGCACCGCTGGTGAACATACTGAAGTGAAAAATTATCATTCAACGTTTAGATTGTAAGAATCGACTTTTCGCGTACATTTTGACACGGCAGCGGAATTGACTACATTTGTTCTGAAAGTATACCTGCAACATGGCCGAAAGTCTGATACTTACGTAGACGTATGGTTTGAAACAATGCCAATGTGGGACATTTCGATTTCACAGTGTAATCTGCATTAGTTAATATCTCTCTAAGTGCCTTGTCACCTACCACCACTAATACATGAAACAATACTACAATGAAGACCGTGTATCCAGAAAAATAAACATAACTTCACCATTTTCATACCCTCCTAAACGGGTGCTGACACTAGCCTAGACACGGTAGTAGTGCTCACAAAAGAAATTGTTCCATAATTATTAGTTTGAATCACATAAATTAGTATATACCCCTGAGGAACAACAAATGAGGTGTTTCCTGCACTCAGCTGTCATCAAACGGCTAAATCATATGTGAAATTATATATATAATAAGCATAGCTCTCGTTGTTAGTACTATGTATATTTGTGTAAACCTATTAGTTTTTGAACTTCAAACGCGTAAGTGATCTTCAACAAATAGCATACATTCTTTGATTTTCACAAACAGTCGTCTTATCTGTCACTATCACGTCCTATTAGACAACACATTTCAATAACCGCACACAACTGGACAGCACAGAACGTAGAAATAACTGTGAATTCACCATTGAAGGGACGGTTTTTGCAGCAAGAAAATGCTATTCCCTGGAAGAGAACTCCTTGGTTTGGTAAAAATATCATTATCTCAAAATAACTAGATACTTACGGTAGTGATTGCTCCAGTAGTTCGTTTAGTTAGACCAAAATATTTAGAAAGATCAACTCATTCATTTCTGTTGACCAGATAACAGTCTTTATACCACATGTACCACCCGTGATCTTGCAGTGCTGGAATTTCCGTATGAGTAGTGACTCACTCACACAAAGGTCAACTTTCAACTGGTGTTGGTATGGTTCAACTTTTATTTTTAGACAGCTATTTTGATCTCACTGTTGTTCACAACGATATGCATTTTATACCGTTATATCCAGTCTTAGCACAACAGTTTGTCATGGGATGGAAAAATACTCTATCATACTATTTGCACATATAAACCAAATCAGTGGCATTTGTTTCAGGATTAGCCCGTCACATTAGCAGAAGGCAAAAAATGTCTGCCTATAAACGTCGTTACAAATAAATTGTGTTATACCACTGACTGTTTCATTCATATACATTCTATCTAGAGTAAGCCTCAAGAAACGAGACCGGGAAGCGTTTGAATGGGAGCGTTTGCAGTCCAGTCAACCAGCGCTAGTTAACCAGATACTGAACTAATGTTAGAATGTAATCCTTATCATTGGAAAAAATCGGAGGGATTCCAATTGTAGGTGTTATGATCAGAAAAAAAATAATGATAATTTACAGCATGTTGATTTTCAAAACAGGAATAAATTAAAAAATTTTGTGGAACAGTTTGTAGACAGACGTATACGTAAGTTTTGGCTGCGAAAGCAATAGAATACTTTGGCACACGGTACCTCAATGGAGGTGAACAAAAGCGAAGGAATCAGACCAGCGGGGCCAAAGTTTATGATGCGGAGAGCGATTGCATTATCGGACTACAGGATCGATGGCTAGCGCAAATTATAACGAAGTTCTATGAAGAGACAACAGAAATAGCCTACTTGTTCCGAACGAACTCGGCTTCCTTTCAATGGTAGTTCGCTGTGCACAAAAGGATGATCCACTAGTGCAAGACGGCCAGCAAATTCACATCACATGATCACATAACCACGACCTGCGAAGCCTCTAGTTTATTTGTGTACATCGCGCTTGAATTCGCGCCCACAAAACTGTTGTTCAACCACTTTATAATCTGAAATACCTCCTGGCAGGTTTAATTAAATCGGCCTGTCTAGGAAGTCCTAATCGCGGGGTTATCGATTGTAGTTAACAGACTGTGCCTCCTCTCGAGACGATTGGGCAACCTGAACAGTATACACAAGGGAAAATGGTTGAGCGCTCACATATGATAATTCGGTCGTGCCTAACGTGAAGTCAATGGCGCAGTGGTGAACAAGGTTGTTTTGTCAAAGCGTTGTCGGAGTTCTAGTCCTGGCCGTGGCAAAAATATGCACTACTGACGAGTTCCAATGAGAGCGAAACTCGAGCCTAGTGCTTCTACTGTTCGAAAGGGGCCGGCTGGAAAGTCTATGGGAATGCGACAGCTGCGATCAATTGTGGATGATTTTCAACTTGAAACTAACCAAATCCCGACTACTCATCAGATATCTTGATTTCTTCGACTCCCGGAAAGCAGTAGATTTTGGTGAGGTAATTTTATCTGGATGCATCTCTACTAGTCTTAGTATTGGGATTTTCAAATCCAAGAACATTTGCCACATTTTATAATCAAAATGACATACGGCTAGAGAGTCTGAACTGACATTCTTGAAACCAACATTATCATATCTCGCTTTTCTAATCCTGTGTCACAGATAATGGTATGTTATAATATAACCCTTATAGTATATCTGCTTCAACTGACTGTTTTCATTCTGTGCTGAAAAAGTTTTATGTTCTGAACAAACGGTTAGTGGCGCTTCCGGAGCGTTTGCACATGTATCTTGACGGTAGGCTTTCAGGTTGCACTATGTGTGAGAAATTGTTCAAACAACACATAAGAAAAGCGATCGGGGCTCAAGTTAAATCTCTTGGATGGCTGTTCAGAACATTTTGGCTCTCAAGAAACCGGATACAGATTTTCACCTATTATCCGCAGAACTAAGAGATATTGAAGCATAGTATTAACCATGTCACCGAGAAACTCAGTCCGGTGTGTCAGATGCCTTCAGTATAATAGTAGTGTGATAAACATCAATTTAATGCAACTCGTAAAACCGCAAAATTCTGTGCCTGCGGTAATTCGCACAAAACATATTAGTCGTCCAGCGTTTCACATCACCACGTCATGACATGCCATGAGTGTCCCAGGTTTTCTAATGCGGCCGATGCCGAATCTCGTGGTCAAGGTAGAGTAGGAATCGCATTGAGTTTCAGAGCAGAGCAATGCTTGCTAGAGTGGATCCCAGTGAACAGTCGTCTGTGCGACGTCAGACTCAGTATATCGGTAAAAGTCTGTCAACGTCAATCAGAAAGGCGTTGTGTATTCATCAAGTCGGTGTACGCTCCAACGGACAGCTGTTCGGAGGTTACCAAGGATGCGTCCTATGACACCCTCGTTGACGCTCTAAAACAGATTAAACACTCAAACATCATTATTATCATCATACTAACGGGTGATTTTAATGCTCAGCTTGGTCATCTTTCTCTGGATGAGAAGCGGCTGGGAGGTATGTTTGGTGTCCGGGCACAACGTATTGACAGTGGCGAAAGATTGCTACGGCGGTGCGCATCTCACGGTCTTTATATTTCCAGCACCGCGTTTCAACAGAAGAGTCACTGTGTTACATGGATCCCCCGTGTGCTTTTCAGCAATCAACAAAGCCCGACCATATAGCAGTCAGTTGCAAGTGACACCACTGTGTTAAGGACTGTCGTGCCTTTTGGAGAAATCACCTAGACTTGGACCATGCCGTTGTGCGCGTCAGCCTTCTTTCGTTAATTGCTAAGAGGTCATACAATCGAAAATGTAAAATACTTGACCAGTATACTAGCGAGGAGAGTGCAACAAACGCTTACCACGATGCGTTGGTGAACCAGTTACCCAGTTCGAGTCAAGTGAGGGATCCTGAGGAACACTCGGAACAAATCGCCGCAGCTATTAAAACATGTTGTGGACAGGTATGCTCCGAAGCAGCGGTGACTTTTCGATAGAACTAGATTTCATCACGTCAATAAACTTCAGCAACAAACGTCGCTCGATGCGACCTGGTTCTGAATATGATGACGACCGTCCAGAACTTAAACGCAAGCTGACTAAAAGCTTGCACAAAAACCGTGAGCACTAGTTGGTCGAACAATCGAAAGAGGTGGAAAGGTCTTTTTTATTTGGAAATAGCAGAAGGCATTTTCCCCGATCCGTGGTTGTACTGGTCGTCTAGTCGGTGTAAGTGAGACCATATGTGAAAAAGATGGTTCACTTACCACCAGTCAATCGCGTCGACTTGTCTGGTGGGCTGAACATTTTGAAGAGCAGTTCAGCTGGCCTCAACCAGATCATGTGGACTATGGGACCCGAATAGTCAGTGACTGCGTTTCAGACGGCCCTCCGTCGGATGCAGAAGTGGTTCTGGAACTCAGGTAATCGAAGCGTAATGAAGCTGCTGGATCAGACCTCCTCTCTCCTTCTATTCTCAGGGGTGGTGGCAAGAAGTTGATATCACAACTGAAAACTCCTCCAGAGGATTTGGGAGACTGAAGAACTGCCTCGTGATTGCTGCTTATCAACAGTAATTCCCATTTTCAAATAGGGAG
>JTDE01003240.1:44823-56196 GCA_014338405.1 Paragonimus skrjabini miyazakii | reverse complement strand
GCAGCATAGAAGCAGTCACCTATGTGACGGTCGAGAGGATTTTTACCTGGTGTTGTTGGGGTGTTGAGATTGGTTCACTTTTGCCAAATGGGTTATTTAATTTGCAAATACGATACGATAGATACCTAACATTTTTACCCCATCAATATTCCAGAATGCCTTCTTGTAAGTTTGATTAGATTAACGAATTCGACCTGTCTCGGAAGTCCTATCTGCGGGGTTGTCGGTGGAAGTTAGACAGTAAATGTCTACTGTCGGGACGACCGGGCAATCTGAGCACAGCTCACAAGCGAATGTGGCTGAACATTTGGTTATGATAAGCTAGTCGTGCTTAAAGTGAGGTCAGTGGCGGTGGTTAACACAACTGTCTCATGAAAACATGGCTGAATTCCTAAGTTCGGTCGCGGTAAAGGTGGCACTGTAGTGCCAGTTCTCGACAACGGTTGGCTGTAAAATCTATCTGAATGTAACAGCTGCGATCAATTGCCAAGGATTTTCAAACCCAGATCTTCTAAAATTTAAGTCTGTGACTTTTCTTAGCTCCAGGAGTACTCATTCTTTTTCCCCGACCAATACTGCCACCTTGGCAAGGTGGTCGGGTTTGTGCACTGTTTTGATCCGGTGGGCTATGCTTATTAGAACTCCGGTCCTTCCAGATGCAACCTTGTCAGACAAGCCAAAGGGGAGCAGTCAGACGAAAAGCAGTTATACTCATAGGGTTGTATGTCACACTACTGACCGCGTGGGAGTGTTTAGGTAGTGGGGCGCGATCCTATGGGCATACAGCAAAACTACTTTCATAGTTGCGGCACTGCTGTCTTCCGTATCAGGAAGAAGGGGGTTAGAAAAGATGCCCTCAAACAAACAGCACTCCGATCGTCCAACGGTTGACCGTGACCGCCGGCGTATTATCCAATATAGTCGATAAACATTTGATAACTCTCAAAAGCCTGGTGTATCTTCGAGTGCACTGCGCGTAGCAGTGCTCAAAATGAAAAATCAATGTCTTATTCACAGCGCCATCGGGCTAAGCAAGCCCCTCACTTTCAAGTGAGTCAGACTCTTGAGACATTGGCTCCGGGTATGATCCCCAAGAAAATTCTGTATCCTGTTGTCTCGCCGTTCGGACTTTTGAGTCAGAGACTCAGGGTGGGATCTCTTTCGCGGCATAAACGACTGGGAAGTATCAGAAGTTATCGTTCTCTCGACAGTGACATTACTAACCGATCTCGACTTTCGCCTACTGTTATACCCCCTATTTCTTCTGCCTTCCATGTGACTTCAGGCGATAATTGTTTTTTGAGGCCAAGACAACTGGTACACATTGGCGCCTCTAATGTCTGCACTCTCTGACGGGTCAGTCAGCAAGCTGCTCCGGCAAGTATTCTCACAAGTCCGGCATGGTTATCCATTTGAGCTCACCTCTAGCTAACTGTCGATCCAATCGCTTCTCTGTTAAGGTTTCTGGTGACGCCGAAGCTGAATCTCGCAGTCAAGCTGGAGTGGGAATCCCACTGAGTTCCGGAGCGGAGCAATGTTTGCTTGACTGAATCCCACTGAACAGTTGCTTGTGCGCCGTCAGACTCAGTATATCGGTAAAAGTCTGTCAACGTCAATCAGAAAGGCGTTGTGTATTCATCATATCGGTGTACGCTCCAGTAGACAGCTGTTCGGATGTTACCAAGGATGCGTCCTATGATGCCCTCGTTAATATTCTAAAACAGACTAAACATTCAGACATCATTGTTATCATCAAACTAACGGGTGATTTTAATGGTCAGCTTGGTCATCTTTCTCTGGATGAGAAGCGGCTGGGAGGCATGTTTAGTGTCCGGGCACAACGTACTGACAATGGCGAAACATTGCTACAGCAATTCGCATCTCACGGTCTCTATATTTCCAGCACCGCGTTTCAATAGAAGAGTCACTGTGTTACATGGAGACCTCCGTGTACTTCTTAGTCGTGGACGAAGCTGGATCATTTAGCAGTTAGTTACAGGTGGCGCCACTGTGTTGTGGACTATCGTGTCTTTTGGAGCAACTACGTGGACTCGGACCATGCTGTTGTGCCTGCCCGTTTTGTTTTATCATTTGCCCAGAGGACCTACACTCGTAAATGCAAAGTGCTCAACTGACATTCGAGCGATGAGGATGTAAAGAGCGGTTACCAAGAGGCGTTGGTGAAGAATGTGCCCAGTTCCAATCATACGAAGGATCCTAATGAACACTGGGAACAAATCGCCGAAACTATGAAAGCATGCCGTGAACAGGCATGTTGCGAAGGAGTAGTTCAGTTGCGACATAACTGGATGTTCGTCACGTCGATAAACTTTATGAACAAACGTCACTCGATCCCACCTGGTTCTGAATGTGATGACGACCGTCCAGAACTTAAACGCAAGCTGACTAAAAGCTTGCACAAAGACCGTGAGCACTAGTTGGTCGAACAATCGAAAGAGGTGGAAAGATCTTTTTTATTTGGAAATAGCAGAAGGCATTTTCCATGATCCGTGGTTGTACTGGTCGTCTAGTCGGTGTAAGTGAAACCATATGTGAAAAGATGGTTCACTTACCACCAGTCAATCGCGTCGACTTGACTGGTGGGATAAACATTTCGAAGAACAGTTCAGTTGGCCTCAACCAGATCATGTGGACTATGGGACCCGAATAGTCAGTGACTGCGTTTCAGACGGCCCTCCGTCGGATGCAGAAGTGGTCCTGGAACTCAGGTAATCGAAGCGTGATAAAGCTGCTGGATTAGACCTCCTCTCTCCTTCTCTTCTCAAGGATGGTGGCAAGAGGTTGATATCACGACTGACAAAACTCCTCCAAATAATTTGGGAGACTAAAGAGACATCTTGTGATTGGCGCTTACCAACAGTAATTCCCATTTTCAAATAGGGAGCCCGAATTCTATGTGACAACCACAGAGACATCAGTCTAGTGTCAGTTGCGTCCAAGTTACGCACTGGCTTTATTTCACGTCGACTCACTAAGCCCAGAGGAAGTCAGACACGCGAAGAACAGGCAGGATTCCGATCCGGTCTGGGGTGCGTTGATCACATTTTTACCTTGCGACGGATTTTGGAACATCGGCACTCTTACAGCCAGACGACAGTCTTGGTCATGTTGGACGTGAAGGCTGCTTTCGCTTCAGCTGCTTGTGACGTTCTCTCGAGCTGTCTTCTTCGCAAGGGAATACCAGAGAAATACTTGAATCTATTGAGATCACTACATGCTCACTCTGCAATCAGGGTGGAAGTTCATGGACAACTGTCTTGGGCGTTCATCAATTCTAGTGGTGTTCGTCAGGGGTGTTCGATTTCTCTCCTTCCTGTTCAATTTTGTCATGGACGACATTTTGCAGGGTGCGCTTCAGGAATCCAATGGGCTTGGTGTTGAGCTTCTTCCTGGCGCTAAATTTGTAGTACGCGGACGACATTGTTTTACTTAGCCCCTCTGTCGAAAACATGCAGACCATGGTGAACAAGGTGAGTAACCGAGCTGGTTTGTATGGAATGCACTTCGTACCTTAAAAGTGCAAAGTGCTGCTTCAAGACTGGGGCGCTTCAATTCCTACTTTTTTCATTGCAGTTAATCCGCTTGAGACTGTGAACAGGTTCACCTACTTGGGTGGCACTATTTCGTCAGCCTGTAATATTGCCGATGCGATATCAGCGAGGATAGCAAAGGCACGAGTTGCCTTTGCCAAGCTGCATCATCTGTGACATCGAAAAGGCATTCGGCTGTAGCTGAAAGTAAGCGTATATACTGCTTATGTACGTTCTGTTTTGTTCTATGACTCGGAAACGAGGCCTGTTCGCAAGGAAGGCATCAACGGGCTTGCTGTGTTTGACCATCGTTGTCTCCGCCAATTGGCCCAAATTACTTGGATTGATCGCGTGAGCAATGTAGCCGTTCATCGGCGCGTATACCGGAACGCTCGAGATGCGCGATCAATTGGTCAACTAATCACGGTACACAGCTTGTGATGGTTGGGTCACATACTCCGTATATCATCGGATCGTTTACCTTACCGGGCACTATATGCTGAGGCCACCAACAGTTGGGTCAAACCACGTAGTGGTCAAGCAACAACGTGGTCACACAATATGAAGTCCTTGACTGCTCCATTGAACAAAGTGGGTATGTGTCGCCTGCTCGGTTGGGGTCCTCGTGATTACTTAAATCGCTGGTTGGAAACGCTATGCGAGATGGTAATGTGCCGCTGCTAAAAATGGGCTTGCATTCATACCATTTCTGGTTCTTTCGCCTAGTCTTTTATTAATTTTCAGTCTTCTCAGTAGCGTTTTATTTTCTAGAAAATTCGACGCCACTGTTGAGGTGAGCGGCAGCCCGAGCCACGGTGCCTTTTAGTTAGACTCATGGCTGCTATGATGATGATGATGATGATGTGGATGAGGATGGGTCACAGAATGACTAGGCCTGTTGAAGGAATTACGAGAATTCACCAAATGATTTGGTTATTTCGCTACCTGTTTTCTGAATTCCGCATTCGGATATATGCACAAAATATATCTTTTGAAACAAACCCAGAGCGACCCTCCTGAAAAGAGTATTCCTCTAGAGAGACCTCTTGCGACCGATGTTTTTAAACTGCTGGGAATTCAAGGTCTTGCAGGGGCTACCTTCTGGCGGGAAGGCATAACACTGCTAAGTCCGCAAATTTGTTTACTGTTCTCATTGAGGAACCAAGGCTGTTCCCAACTTAAGTATACCTCTTTTAATTTGGACACCAGTGTACATATGGTAAATGACCCGATTAATCTGCAGACAGCTTTGGCTGTCCTAGGTCGATTGTGTCATCATCTAATTGGTTTTTCATACGAATAAATATCAATTCTGCCATTCTATTATTTTTAAAATCGCAACTTACCAAAGGACCATATATACTACTTGATCTCCAGGCTATTGACTTATGTCTTGCCCATATATTCGCAAGGTTTTGAACTAGTTTTATTTACATACTGCTGTTCAAGATTTCTGTCCATCAAATTGTCGGTATTAGTCAGGTAACGACCACACCGTATATGAAAATGCCCCCACGGACTAGCTTGTTACACTTGTGTAGAGTGCAGTACGCTCATCTACTGTGCTTACTTGCGACCGAAAACAAAATGGGCACCTGAGTAAAAGCTCAAAATTGCACTTTGAACTACATGATACTCAAAGAGAATAAGGTACCTAGCACAGACGGATCTTTTCAAGATAATAAATGATAATTTCCGTCAATGTGTTGCACACTGTCAGTTCCTGATCTGTATCGTCCTCCACCAAAATGGTAGTGTCAAATGTGGCCATTAGTTGTTGGTCTTTTCGCTGGTCATTTTAGGTAGACTGTTGCGTAACTTCATATGCGTAGTTGAAATATTGAATCGTCTTATTTGGGCATATACACAAGTCCATGAAAATACCTCTCAATTTTCACTCCGTTAGGAGTAAGGAAGGTGGTGTTATAGTTCTGAGACTGATTGTGTTCCAGGTAGTTTCGCAATTTCCAACTGTAAACACTGGCCGTCTGTGCCAGCGTGCTAATTTGGCTCAACTTGAGATTCGTCAAAACTGTCAACGACCTTTCCACTTCTCCTCTCGGAATCAACATAAAATGCGGGGAGAAAATGCAAGAGTGAGGTGCCAAACTACCATTGACTTAACGCCTAGTAAGTTATCTTCAAAAAAACGTCAACATGGCATGTGAACTGCATATAAGGCTGATATTAAAGAATTCGGATTCAAGGGACTTTATTCTGCAGACCTGTCTGCAGGCTTGTCTGTGGCTTGAAAGACAAGATATTCTCTATAATCTATTGATAAACCTCAAGTGTGGGGTAGTAATTAAACAAACAGGATAAACCCGTTTAACTGAGCTGCCTTAAGCAAGTGTACCTGCATTAAGAAGTATATATTTCGATTAACTGGGACTGTATCAAAAAAAATTGTTTCTGGTCGGTATATCTAAGGGTACACCAAATTCAACATTTAAAGAACACTCCTGAAACATGAAAAATACAATATTTCCTTCGATGTTTCCATGATCGGACAGGGTTTCCACTTTAAACCACAATATTGGTAAGTTGTAGAGTATCCGCACAAAATTTAGAACGAATGAAGTCAAAGAGTTTGAGCGTCGTGTTTAACATGTTATTGATAAATGGACTGAGAATAACACAACGTTACGAGCAAGTTGTAATACTCTACGTTTCAACCACCTCGGGTGGTCTTCCTCAGGAGTGTTGTCAACACTGCGAGAAGATGCTATCCGGACGCAAAACGTGCTAACCTCATCAAGTAAAAACCTCACTCCTCGTGTTGAAAAGAAATCTGTGTTCATCTTACACCCGGTTAGAGCAGACAGAGCCATTGAACATTCGAATCGACCTCAACAGCTGTAAATAGAACAAACTTTCATTGCTGCATCGTTATGGAGCTGGCCCACTTTCAGATCTGTGATCAGAACTAATCGTAAATACAGGCTATTTGTCCAAGACGAATCGATGCTTGTGTATTTTGCACTTGCTTCTGTACAGCAGAGGATATCGGTCGAACGGTTTTACACTTGTCCGAGCAGATTCAAGATTATCTCCTTCCCGCATCAGAACCGGAGGTACAAAATTGGTCACTAGTGTGTTCGCGTCGCATCTTGTTGTGAGCAGCCACCAACTAGGTATGCCGACGTCATTCCGATACCCATACAAGCTTCCAATGAATCAACTCAAGACGATCTAACGGTGTACGTTTGCAACAGCCGAATCGATCGCAACTAGATTACGTAGCCTAGCGCTTTGTATGCAAAATCAATTCGTTCAGGCCTTTTAACTTTCAAAGTTTCGAGTAGTTCCTACACCTCATTCACCCAAGTACACACAGATTACTGAACTCGGCCACGAGAAGTAAGCTTATCATGTACCCAAAACAATGAGTGACAGCAATCTTGTATTGTGTGACTGTTATGGTGTTCTTTTAGGCTAAATAGATATTATAGTTCCTTTTTAATATACTTCATATATGTATCGACCGCATGAGCGACCAAAAACTCCTACAATCTAATTAAGTGGAATCAGCGATATGCTTTATTTCTGGTGTGGTGAAGTCCTTAACGAGAATTCAATGGTTGAAATAAAAGCAATTAGACAGACTTCATTTTATAATGCATACAAAACATAAAAACCCTCAACCAACTGTTAGCTCATTTTTGACATGTCCAATGGCTTATTTTAAATATTATGTCTCCACTACTAAACAGCTTGTTGGCGTCATTCCCGAAACGCTCCAGCTGTTTGTGGATTAAATTACAGCAGGTGACGAAACGTTTGTAAATGCTGTTTTTGCTTGTTATGCACACGTAAGCCACGCCTTTCGTAAGTATGGTTCGTTTGTTGACCGAAATCTTCATTCCATACTTCTCACGTAATACTATTTATCAGGAAACGATGCATCATTTCATAAATGACAAAAACTTCTCAAGAAAACCAGTAGGTGTATATAAAATTGGTCGTTGTTAGACATTGTGTACAATCTTAGTAAAATATTATTGAAAACATTTAATTCGAACTGAAATTTATCCTTAAAGCCAACAAGGAAGATACGTTTTGATAAACTGTTACAGCTCTTTGAGGATTGACTCAGTTATTCACCGACAAAACGGGACAGCATTCTAAAAGTGAACAGAGAATTACATTCTGTCGTCAACTGAGACTATTACGGTTCCTAAACTGACGTTCTAATAAAACTTATTGAAACTTTTTTCAAATCAGGTTGCTGGTTTTAAACTTTACCACAATTTCTCGTGGACATCGCGTATCGTCAAACATAAAAGCTTTCTCAAGAAGCAAACGAGAATAGAACTAATTTTTATGATCTACATAGAAAATCTTTTAGAATCTCTAATCACACACTGCTTATATGTTATCTTTCTAAAATACTTACGTTTTTTCTATTCCTACCTAGTCACCTGACGGTGAACTTCGGCATAGTTACTCCATGAATACAGTTACTGGATGAACGACTTTTCAGTAGAAGTTTCAATTAAAAAGTCAAATTAGGGGCTAGTTACTTCCAGGCTGTCCCATACGAATTTTTCATAGTGGAATCAAACCCCAAAACCATGATTCTTCTAAAGCTTCTTGTTAAAAACATCATTTATCAAACACGTTTACAAGTTACCTATTAAAAAATTTACTTCACATGTGGTTTGCATTAGACTTTTCAAAGCGGACGAGTTTGTTTGGCGTTATCGTTGAAATGATTGAGTTTTTGCTTTGAGTTGTTTGATATTTGCGAACGATATGCTGAAGACAATTGAATTTGGTTGAAGAAGGTACGTCCTATGCATGGTAAAGCAGGCATCCTGGATAGATTGTCCGAAAATGTTTAACACCTTTCTTCGGTCTTCATTTATTTATACTTATACTTGCGTATTTTTCGAAGTGTTGTGAACCAGGTAACTATAGTATGTGTTACCATCTTCGGGAGTTGGCTGTTACGGTGAGCTTAATTTTCGGTGGTTATCGATAGTTTCACATGAACTCTGTATAGGTCCGTAGTTTTGTTCTTGCTTACTGGTTTACACGAACATCCATATTTTGTCCATATTTGAGGAAGGCAAATATTATTCCGCATATCTTCTGTAGTATGGCATAAAATCCACTTTTTTTCGAACACCATTTTGACGTTTCTGAAAATCTTAGGATAATTTCGTTTATCAGACAGTTTCAGTTTCAGTTAGTGTGTTCACATTCTATGCGTACCATACTGACAAACCTAAATCTGTTTGGATGGACTCATCATTTATTTGAAGGTCATTTGTGTTCGTGAATAAATGGAGTGTTTCAAACGGACACTATAATAACTGTTGATTTGTTGACCCACAGATCTTGAAAAACGAGGTGAACTAACGAGCGGTTGGAGTTGAATTATTTTTGTGTGCTTCAGACAAAATGTGTTGCTGACATCAAACACAGATTAAAATAAATAAACAACTGGAGTTTTCGTAGAAATTTTAGCATATACTAAACAGCAGACAAAATAATTCGCACCATCTTAATCAATTATTAGATCACAACGTATGCGAAACCATGGAACATGCTTATTCTGAACGCTTTAATACGTGCACCAATCGTGAATCTACAGTAAACAATAAACGCTCAAAAGAGTGGGAAATACTTGATAGGCCGCCTGGTGCTATCGGTCGCCGCGTCACTATATAATACATTTTCGATCATGTTATTTTCACTTGTGTCTCATTCACTGGTGTTTATCATGTAACTGACAATGAGTGTATCAATTGTGCTGTGAATTACACACGTGGGTCTCCCCAGTTGATGTATACTTGGGTTATTAACCGGAATTTCAGTGCCAAGATTACAATCGGGCCACACGGAACGCAAAACTCGGAACAGAATGAGGAGAAACTAACGGTGTGAATATGGGTACAATGAAGGCTGCTAGACGTTAAAACATATCTGACATAGTTGGCTTTCATATTACTGTTATTCGACTAACTTATCCGTGAAGCAAATGCAATTAGGAATATGACGCTGTGAAAATTGTAAGAAAGGTATCTTGCTGATGATGCGTTACATTTACTTATGGCCCATTTTTTCTCTCTACATAATGTGGAACGTTTGAGTGTAGGTAAGTTTACTTTTTAGCAGCTGAAACCCTTCTTTCCTTTTTGTCGTTTAGTTCTGGCAACGACCTGCATATTTCTTCATATATGACGGTTAAGTATCGGCACAAACCACTGATGTATCGGCTTCCCTGATGAGAATGAAAGTTTCAAGCACACTTTTGGAAACTTCAAGTATGCACCATGTAGTCGAGTGATCGAATAGGGGGGGGGGCTAAAGCAATTACTTAGACCGAATAAAACTGGAACCCTTTGTCCATCTTCGAAGATTTCTTTATTAACTTCTCGTCTGAACAGGTCATTGAACATGCCAGTGGCAAAATAAGTACAACATTTACTCAAAACTAAGGTGTGTATTATTTACCAGAAGCTGATGCGTATATTACTATTTGCTTAACCACTGATACAACCTCAAGTGAAGCAGAGAGAAGGCTAGGTTAAGTGGAGTGATCATTGATTCAGCGCTGTCCAAACAGTGTGTCACTAAGTTGGCAGGACCAACAGAATAGAAGAAAAGGTTTCACTCCTTAGAAATACAACGGCTACCCGTTGATGGCTTGAGAAGGAGTTACCCTAGTGGTTTCTACGGCGATCAGTTCTTTACATTAGCACAGTTGAGTTACGAAGTTCACCTTTTGATGTTGTGATGCACGATGAGTGTTTCATCTTTCAACGGGACGAAGCCTCATTATACATATCCCCATCACCCTCAATCAGAGCGTTTGTGTTAGAATATCAAATGGTAACTTCAGTCAACAGGGATCCCCTATCTAAACCCCAGAGAGAAAGCAAGGGTTATCAGAACAAGGAAATTATATCAAAACAGTATAAAATTACATCGAAAAAAAGGACTTCCAGAACGGAGTTACATTTGTAAAACAGAGGTAGTAGCGCACTAAAGTCCTTGAAAAAAGGTAAGCAGCTTGGGTAATTTTCACCAATGGAAAGTGTGTCACACATTCTATTACTTTTTGTGAATCTATGACGATTGCTCTGCAATAACTTTGCGTCTATCTTTATGATTACTACAGCTTCAATATTGTTTAAGTCCTAAAAAACGTGAAAAATTGCGTCTCACATCTTTATATATTTCACGAAAAAAAGACTAGTATGTGTTAAGGATTGGTCCAGATTGTGCATGAATAGGGGCGGCCATAAGTAGTTCATGCGCTGTGGAGCTTATCATATCGTCGTCAGCGTCACAGACAGAAGTACATTAGTGGTACACATTGATGGTTGATTGTCATGTAACTATGAAAAGAGTAAATAATCCACAACTAGAGTGCAAAATTAAGAAAAAGAATGAGGCCCAATTATTACTACCATCTCAGCCCGAACTCGCTCATGCAGTATCGAGATGTACGCACCTTGTAGCTGAACGATAGAAGTGTAATTCGAAATGAAGTGCATTCCTTGAGAAGCTATCCGTACGAATTCCATTGTTCTGCTACATCAATTGCAACTACGTTACAGATAAAGCAGGCAACCAACAGCAACATTCACAACAGTGAATCAGATTACTGATGAGTAGTCGGGGATTTGATTAATTTCAAGTTGAACATCACCCACAATTGATCGCAGCTGTCGCATTCCCATAGACTTTCCAGTCGGCCCCTTTCGAACGACAGAAGCACTAGACTTGAGTTTCGCCCCCATTAGGGCTCGTCAATAGTGCATATCATTGCCACTACCGGGACTAGAGCCCCGGCCACGCTGTTCATGAG
>JTDE01003240.1:13412-40253 GCA_014338405.1 Paragonimus skrjabini miyazakii | reverse complement strand
CTCATGAACAGCGTGGCCGGGGCTCTAGTCCCGGTAGTGGCAATGATATGCACTATTGACGAGCCCTAATGGGGGCGAAACTCAAGTCTAGTGCTTCTGTCGTTCGAAAGGGGCCGACTGGAAAGTCTATGGGAATGCGACAGCTGCGATCAATTGTGGGTGATGTTCAACTTGAAGTGAATCAGATTGACCGCCATCTCACCTAAATCCGCCAGGTGACGATTGTGCGGTTTGTGCCAGTTCAATACCACCTGATGAACCAAGCCAACAGTTGCTAACCACGTGATAATTCATTTCGGCGACTTTACTGCAGGGGGCCACGACATCGGGAAATTCTGGGCGTTGCAAATGACTATTCGGTACTATTAGTACATATCAAATTGTTCTACATCTGCGTGTACTTAACGATTAGGCGATTGAACTCGTTGGACACCCGTAGTAAAATATCCACTCTCTAACTTCGTTGGTGGTCTTCCGTTGGTGCTACCTGACACCAGCGGTCGAAAGTAGACATCGATATTTAGACATCGGAAGGTGGCTCACACTTTCTGCTCTGAGTCACTAATTTTCTCACATGTAGAAGAACATGGCTGACACAGTCCTCTTATAATCGCAAGCCTTAGGTTTCCTAGAGGTATCTCTTCGTCAACATGGATATCCCATGTTAGCGAAAATACGGCCGTCCTTCGTGCCCTATAACCCCAACCCTAATGACAAAAAGTCTAACGTAAACAAAACAGGCTAACAACCTCAATTAGTTTGTTATTCATCATTGAACTTGTATAACTATGGTAGTCTTGGTGAAGCAATTTTCACTTTGATGCTCCGTAGTTGATTCCGAATCATCTGACAAAACTTGAAATATCGTATAGCACTGCTCATGACGTTTCAGAATTAATCAAAAGACAACATCTTCCAGTTAACAAATATCAGATTAATCAACCTTTCAGCAAGTACGGGGCTCACCCCACATTTCAAGAGTTTCTTAAATACTTTTACGTTATTTTGTCTATGACAAAGCCAAACAGAAAAAGTGAGACGCGACAGCCGCGGTATATGTCGATTTTGGTGGGAAATCAAGTAGACAAATCACCGTTCGTCCATTCTTGAGTTAGCTTACGGTGCTAAAATGCCAGCAGTATGTCTACTTGCTTATATGGCAATCACTCGATTCAGAAACATAACATTAAAACGCACTTATTTCGTCATTTCTGTTTATCAAAAGATCCAGCGGAAAAAAATCATTCCTTAACCAAAAGGATGCGTTGAATTTAAAAACTGGTGTTGCACCAGCGTGCTCTAGCCTGTCCTATCGCACTGTCACATGGTTGATATAACTAATAAGTGTGTTGATTCAAATGGTTTACAAGACTTGTTTGAAGATGTCGTAGTTGATTAGGTTTCTCGTATTCCTATCTTGTGACAGAGATTGCCCCAGATGTTTACGACGCAATAAAGACCTGATGAACATATTGCACGGGGGAGGTAGAGAATTTTGTGAACACGTACTTTCTATGCCATCTAAGCCCAAAATTCTAATGCAATCTGTAACATTAAAACAAACAGAATTTCTGCATATTAAGTGTTCTTAACATTCTCACTACTCTCCAGTGGATCGGTCACAACCAACTCGCAAGTCAGTGAATATCTACTAAAGAATATATTTTACTTCAGTTGTGAATGGGTCATCTAGCAGATGATCTCAATCCCAGTCAGAAGTCTGTTATAACCCGCACTCGAGGGCCGCTTAGTTGGGCTCATTTGAAATAATACAGGGACCAGATCCTGAGATTATGAAGATTTCGCCTCACGCATTGCATTTTAGCCCACTAGTGATAGTATCGATCGAGGCAGCAAAGATCACATCGAGCAGCTAGACACATTTTCGACTGCTTGAAATAAGTAATGATTCAACAGCCTCATTTAAATAAGCCAGCTGCTCGAAATGCCGTATCACCCATCAATCATGACAACAGGTTGACTTAGTTAATTCACATTTAATAAAGTCGCGCAATAGGAATCCCAAGTTGGTGGTCTGTAACGAGTGGTTGTACGAAATTTCTAGCCGGTGTCCTATGCTTAAAAGTGTTCGAGACAACTTATCTGATTGCCTCAGTCTTGTTCACACAATGTGCAGTACGATCATGTGCATGTCCACTTACTATGTTTCCTTGTTAGTGTAGCGTATGTAATCTGCGGGTTGTACGTTCGCAACTGATGGGGGAAACAAAATGTTAACTTCATAGCATGCGTGCCTTCACGTCTGATGATAAGCATACAAAAATATTAGTCCTTCACTGAACTAGGTAGTCAGGAAACGTTTAAGTCTTCAACTTCTTTATCATAATGAGTTGAAGTGTAGATATTGAAAAGCTAATACTGAGTGACGCAATTGCTGCTTTTGGGAGTTACTTCGACGATAGAACTGTACGACAAACTGTGAACTGCAGATGTTCAAGTCCAATGTTCCATCTTCATTGGTGCACCATCTAGTTTCTTCCTGCTTCTTTTCTATTGTGTTTAGTAGGTTTGTTCCAGCTCTCTGTGCTGATGGATTTGTTCAACTTCTACTCAGTTATAGGTTAGGGGTCAAAACAGCCCTGCACACAATGCATGCATTGTAGAAATTTTCCACATTTAACAACCTCAGGCTTTGGTAAACTGTTAAACAATCTTGAATGTTTTAGACTCATTAATAATCATTCTGAATTTGTTTACGTATCTAGATTACTTACCTCCTGCACGATCCGCATCAGTCATGAGATCGCGTGCGTCAACTCGTCGGTGAGAACTTGCAACTACTAGTCAAATAATCGCACCCTACGCGAGGCTTACGTAACAAATGACCCGTAATACAACGGTGACTGTTCCTATTTCTATTTCGAAAATTTAACCTAGTGAGGAGCAACATACCTGAAGACCAGTGGTCAAAAGTAGATTAGAATTTTACTACTACCTTGCAGAAGAAGTTATTTATGGTCCACACGCATCTGATCAACCCGGAAATAAGTGTAACGGTTTGAAAGTTGTTACGGTGTTAATATGATTGCATAGAAGCACACAAGTGGGCAGACAGGTAGACAGAAGTCTATGCAAATAAGACATGCAAAACTGTGTCGAATCTCATACCCTCCGCCATCTGCACTAACGCTCCACCAGTCCACACTTCGGAACGGAAATAACAGATGAGTGCAAATGAGATGCTAATGAGCCTTTGGTTTGGGTCATACTAGATTTATGTGTGGTTACTCTTCTGAGTAGGCAGATGCTAGTTAATGTCTGTGCGCTCCCTTCCCTTGCGTTGCATCTTGTGTTAGTCAGAAACTCGGTACCGTGATGCGATTCTGAATGGTGGTTTCAGAAGTCAGGCCAACTGAAAGACGTTTTCTGAATGGTAGTTATTAAGCACTGTTAGCAGGCACCGCGGTATGGTCGAGAGCTGACGTCTACTGCCTAACGTGTAGAGTAACAAAAAAGACGAAATCTTCGAAGTTTTGAATAAAAAGACCTTTATTGAAATTATTCTGCAAAGATTTTTAATATATAGCAAAGTGAATGGAGGTTTATTCTTAATTGCTAGGTGATGAACCGCACAGATCACCCTCAGTGATGACAGTTACATTGTATTCTCTAGATAGGTCATTTGGGATTGATTTATAAGTGCAACTATTTAGAGAAATATATGGAATTTCTTGTTTGGAAAGAGATAGCTGAATGCTGGATTTCAACCCGATTGAGCGACAAGCACATCACTAGTATATGAACACCCGTTAGATTACAAAAGCCAAAACACTGACAGTACAAAATCATAAAAGTTAACCTTAAACGATTTGAAATGACAATAGTCTATAATCACTACGGAGCAAACAGTTGAAATTCAACAGTTCGCCCAACTAAGAAATGAAGAGGTAATTTTTAGGACATGCAGAGTTTTGGTACAGTAAAATCTCGTGAACAATACTTTGTAGGTAACCCGTAACTGATCGATTCTCATGGGATGCTGGTTACTCTTCAGTTCTTGTCTACTGATCAAAAACCTACTTTTGCATCTTCTTTGTGACATTTTCTCTCAACTAGCGTTTCTCGGCAGCAAAACAACTAGATACGTTGATTTTTGTATAAATTGATCGTTATTCATGAATGACCGCCTCTTTCGAAAAGAAGCGCTGTAGTCGAGTTTGGCCCCCGTTAGAAGTGATCAATAGAATACATCCTATCCACAACCTGGACTAGAGCCTCAGCCATGGTTTCTGGAGGCACCTATGTTGACCACTGTTACATTGGATGCAGATTAGGTAAGACTGATATTTCATATGAAAAAGCCCAGCTATATTCGTTTGTGATTAATAATCAAACTGTCTGATCGCTTTGAGAAGAGACGTAGTAACTATCCCGACAGCCTCAATAAATGACCTGATGATTAAGACTACTTTCCAAATAGAAATAGCAAAAAATCATTCAAATTCTTAAGCGCTATTCTAATTATAGGTAATTGGTCCCTGTCAAATATGTCCCTTCAACTCCAAATTAAATTAATTTTACTCATTAGATATGTTATTGCTAGTAGCGTTTATGATCCTGACAATGATGATTGAAGATGATGTTAACAGTAGTACTAGTATGTAGATGATATACTTATTTGTAACAGAGAGGAAAGAGAAGATGGTAGAAAAAATGGTTATCAGAGTGATATCGCTCCCAGACTTTACTGATGCACCTCCCTTTCTCTAAATAGACAGCTTAACAGCTATGTAAAGTAATATTTACGTATTCCAGCAAGTCCGGTTACTCCAGTTGTGTATCTCAGTAAGTAAGTGTCCAGAATGTAAATCCAGGATGGCCTACAGTTACGACTAAGATTGCAGATTCGCTCCCACAACACTGTTGAGGCCCAACCAGACAGAAGTAAGTATCTGTTTTTCCGGTAGCCATTAGTATCAACCGTTTGACACTACCCTTGATACCAATAGTAATAATAAAGCTGAGGATGGTGGAGATAAACACCACTATTGAAAGCTATGCAGTTGAAATTGAGAATGCGGCTTTGCGTGCATTTTTTAAATATTCACCGGTTGTTGAGATTTCATATCTTCCTTTTGGGGAAGACCGCTAACGTTTGTGATTGTACACTTCGGCTACAACAAAATGCTTGCATACACAAATGTTTAAGACGTAACCGGTGGCCATTTTTTGGTGAGTTGTTCACTCATAATTTATACAAGGGACTATATCTGTTGTATTTCAATGTAATCGACTTACTTGCGTACAAATCTGAGTGGCCACAAATGAACAGTGGAGTGACAGATTGGATTCAACAAAGCAAATGCAACCGGTGTGACGCGCAACAGATAGCGTCCAATCAAACCAAGTTCCTTCGATTTTTCAGTTTGAATGATAACAACGGAATAAGTGTCTGTGAAAAAGGAAGGTGGTGGAAAAAATTGGGGGGGAAGCTAAACGTTCATCAGAGACTGGTTCAAAACGGAATCTGTGAAGTGACTATTACCCAATTGTAGTATGTTAACAGCGGTACTTCATTATGTTAAAAAAGAACAAATCTCATAGTTTTGATCGATCAATTACGGGAAGTTGATCAGCAATAATGCACAATAAAGTATACTTGAGGCCGCAAAAATTCGTCCTCTAGGACACAAAAGTGTAGGACACTTCAAAGTCTGCTATATTCGGGGGTTATGGGCAATGCATACCTATAGCCAGTAGGCAAACCGGAGTTTGTAAGCTAAGAACATTTAAAAATACATAAAAAATTTTGAGATTTTAAAAGAGTATCTCCGAAATTTCACGAATGTAACTTGACACTAATTAAGCTAACATTTCTAGCGACGAGAAATACAATTCTACAACCTCACACGCTCCATGTAAATGCACATACAAAACAAATATTTTGTGCTTCCGCTACTGTCAAGAAATGCAGAGGTTTCTTCCAAACACACATTAAAGTCGGAAATAGATTACTCTTAAAGAGACAAGAAGAATTACTTAAAATCAGAATGATGATAAATCGACGTGGCAACTCTTTAAGATTTGTCGTGCCCTTTCGATTTGAAGTGTTCCACAACGAACTCCTCAAAGTTATCAATATTATTTGTTTTTCTTCTTCCCATCAACGTGTTCCTTACTGCTTTGGCAAGAGGCTGAGTTCGGAAGCTTTCCAGGCTATGACGCATTGTACTGGTCAAAATGTCTGGATTTATTAGCGTTAAGTTGAACTGATTTCTTGTTTCTTCCAATTTTTTAAATAATTACTGCCTTTGTTATTCTTATGTGCGCACATTACTTTTCTACTTGATTCGTTCTTTTTCTTCCAGTTTTTATAGTAAATTTGATGCAGGAAATATGTGGAAAGCGCCTTATATAATTCGATGTATTAATTTTCTTTTCTAGTCATATAACTGTCGGTATTCGATCGATTCTCTGTGACACATGTTTGCGGTCACAATTCCTCGATAGTAAAATGAAAAAACAAGCGTGTAACAAAGGAAACAAGCGCGTAACAAAAGGAAACAACCACTGATTTTCATTTTTCAGTCGACATCGAAATGAATTTCAGATTTTCATAGTTGAAGAACGAATTAAACATTTATTTCATACCGTTCCGTATTTCCCAAACTCATAAACTTAGGTGGAGTATTTTAGTTATTATAAACGTTATAGTATCTTGGAAATCATACTTTGTTTTTTAACCTTCTCAAATTTGCGTGAGCCTTACGAAAAGAAATTAAACCGACTGAATGTGTGAACAACCTGCTTTTAACTGGATGAGCTGATCCTCTACCGAACACTGCACATGTCCCACCTTCTTTGTGGTGCAGAAAAAAGTGACCCCGTTGGAAGTCAAAAGATACGGCATGGGAAGGTGTCCATCTTTATACCCCAAGGAGACTGCCATTTTAAGATAGCATCATCTAGTCTGACCGTACGTTTGTCATTCGGACATGCTCATATTCCGTCACTGAACTGAGCCCTCCCAACTTATAAAGCCAAGCATTAGGCTGCTTATATTGTTTGTCGTGATCAACGCATAATTGGGGACACACAGTATGTGACACTTACAGTCAAAGCTTTTAGTTTACAAGGAACATTGTTTGAATCGCACCAGGTGGCGCTAAACAAAATTAATGAAGTTTCAAATGATTCAGATAAATATCACTAGCGTGGCAAATGGAGTAGTTACCTCAAACTCCAGATATTATCTCATTTAAAAGAAAAACAGCTTCAGCAAACCATGGGTGTGTGAACGGCGGATTCTTCAACTCGATAAATGCTTACACCGTTCCAGTAGGGTGTCCCTTCTCCATCCATCATTCGGTGATTTCTAAGTTATTCTTTCTCAGGTTCTACAGAGTTGTTATGCTGGCATCTCAAATTTTATCGAAAATGAAACAAATCTAATGGCGATAAAGATTAAAAAATTGTAAAATGTTACGTGTTGTCAAACAAATGTTGCAAAATGTGCAGTAACAATTACCCCGTTACAAGGTTATTGCTTCTTGTCGAGAAATGATTTTATCCGGCAGTTTGCTTTACTCTAGGCATTCATCAGCTGGGTAACCTTTGTCATGGTTTATAAGATTTTAAAAGGAAATCATGGTATGAGTAAAAATTCTCCCAAAACATTCTCTCAAGAAATCGGTTTACCATGATCGATTCACTGAGGATAACTTGCAGTCTTACACAGATGTTTACGTGCCTGGAAACATCATCAATATTGAACCAGACCTAGGGACAAAATGGTTCAGGCCTGGCAATAAAACTGACTAGCTGAATGAAGTTAAGGTATTTTAAAACAGGGACCTCATTTTGTTTAAATGTCCTCCATTCGTTTGGCATAGAATAACAAATGCTTCTATCGTGTCCATCCACACGTTGCGGTGTATTACCTAGTTAATTTTGCTGTTACTGAGGTTTCAAACTTTATGTATATATATATATATATATACTAGCAATTCTACTCAGTGAAGCACTTGGTGGGTTTTTGATAAGTGTAATACAATGAGCTTGGAATACAATATACTGAACTGTACTCGGATTTCGCACACAAGATTGAACCAAATGGAACCAACTGGAATAGACTCATGGGGGAATCTAAAGTCGGATTGATCGCAGATACTGTTTGAAGAATCAAGGCAGAATACATAAAGTAAATTTGCTCTTTTCGTGTTGTCTCTCATGAAGGAAGCAAGGGGAAGCTGGGAAAGTTACTTAGTAGACGTCGGGACAGCACTCATTATCTTGGTGATGGTGAGTGTCCACTGGCCAATCTTCATGCGTTGTAGTTTGAGCAGCAGTAGTGCTTGTTAAACCACCATAGTTTTGAAGTTTGTGGTTACTTCATTATATGTTGCTCTCAGTAACAATGTCAAAGACTACAATTGAGTGAGACAGACAGTATCTACACTTCGGTTTCTTCCGCTATCTGCTATGAGCTCACCGTTTGCTGAGAACACTGTTGCATCAGGTCTCAATCAAATTGCCCACGACACTATCACTCCAGCCAAGAAAGCATATACACTTCTTTTCGGCACACAGATAATTTTGAAGCCGTAAATTCAAACGACCAAAATAAAGGTATTGCAAGCTCTACCTACTTTTTTCTACAATCGTTAACAACCATAGCCGGTATCTTAGTAGTTAACTAATGGTACATCGTACGTGATGAACTGTTACCAGCAAACCAGAAAAGTGACCAAGCGTTTTTGATCGAAAGAATCAGTGCTATTCCAGTCTGGTGAATATCTCCTTGAATGTACAGTCAGAATAGTTGTCACAGCTTATCAGTGAATTTTCTATTTGTGGTTTCCAAGTAACCGACACCGAGTACGAACAACGGATTAGAAGGTTTACAACCCACTGATTACCACTCTCTACAGGTTATAAAATCACGAATACAAAAATTAACATAATAGATAATAAATTCGGAAACGTTCATGGAACGGTCCTGTATACAGCCTTAACAAAAATAGTCAAATCCGTGGCAGGTCCTTGTCTGAAATTGCTCACACGAGTTTACAGTTCATCCCTGTAAGTTGCATGGAACTGATTGAAACAAAACGGACTACTACTAGGCTCGTGGCAATTCCGTACCCGGTTTGACCAGTGACAATAGTACAATTCTCAACATAACTCTACGATCAACAACAGTATTAGTACAGTAAACCGTTCACCTATCCGGCCATCTGCAAACTAGTCTACCCCCACCCAATAATGGATAAAAGCATGCTAAATAGCTCATAAACAGCAAAGAACCAAATGTGTTGATAACCGTGTTTGTAGAATCATCGCGCAACACTAATCAACACATATTAGAGCTTACCGCTAAACACAGGTAACATCGCTGTATTATTTAAATAATTTAATACCACTACGAGATCAAAATATGTGCTAGAGTGAGTGCTGGCTTAATAAATACCAACATATGTGTCAATATGTCATCAGCATACATCAATGTACTCCAAATTTTAGTGTCAAGCTCCCAATATTTAGGTTTTAGCTTCACATCAGTCCAGATTTATGTACAAACAGTTTGACAAATTGTATGCTTCCACCAAGTGAATACTGAAACTACTAGGAGATTATTAATTTACTCTTATTTGTATAACTCTATAAATTCTACAAACCTGTTTTTGTTAGGTTAACCTAGCAAAAAACACGTTGATTATATTTGTGGTCACATGACAGATATGTCGTACCTCACCTATCATGTACTACGTTTCTTTTATGTGATAGTGGGATAAACATTTTCAATGTAAGTGGGAGGTAGTTTCTGAGTTTTCAAAACAGTCATGCGTTCGTTCAATTCCCCTCCTGGAAATAATTTCTACTAAGTACTTCTGCAAAACAACACACATGGTGTGCTTGTGCACGTCAGGTTTTATCAACCTATACAACTTTCACTCTGTGAGCACTTTTTTTCAATCATTAAGTATCGCTGCAGACAATCTACATGAAATTATCAGAACTTACTGGTATAAAGCACAGCATGTACGGTAAATATCCAATCACGAATATTGTTGATAGCCTTGACTATCTCAGTCTATTAGCGTCACATAACAACACAAGACTAGCTGTTCAAGTTTCGTGAACCACAATAAAGCTGCCGAGTGTGTGAACTACAACATTGACGTAGGAGTACAGTAGCCTGATGTAAAAACTAACCCCGATATACTTCAAGTGGATACTCTATAACATTTTCCATTATTACTTGTCTTTCGCTGTTTGTCCGGAAGCCTCTGTTCTAGACTGCCTGAATTACAGTACAGTTAACACTTACAAAACCACTGTGTTGGAATCCACGACCTTTTAAAGAAAGATATAAAGCTGTTAAGCAGATATGCAGAAGTTTCTACCAAAGGTAGTGGCAATGAATACATTTTTATCAATGTCATGGTTGAGTTCTAAATGAAAACATACAAAATGTTTACTGACAAACTCTTTGGCCTGAATATTCGGCCTTTATTCCCATACTGATCCTCCAGTAACCTAATCCACATACGAGTCCGTTTGCGTT
This sequence comes from Paragonimus skrjabini miyazakii, assembly GCA_014338405.1. NCBI lineage: Eukaryota > Metazoa > Platyhelminthes > Trematoda > Plagiorchiida > Troglotrematidae > Paragonimus > Paragonimus skrjabini miyazakii. The sequence goes on along the minus strand of JTDE01003240.1, from coordinate 29,725 downwards.
CGTACTCAAGCGTAAAAATAATCACTGAGTCCACACCCAAAAATGTTTTAGTAAATCCTTTTTCTATCCTTTTCTGGAGTTCATTTGTTGGTTTTCAAATCAATAAGTTATGTATATTGTTGTTCCGTTTTCATTCTAAACAGTATAGCTGGAATTTGTTATTATTATTGGTTAAATGTAGCAGTAAGAAGTCGGACACTGATAGATGCTAGCACTTTGTATTAGTTATTCTGCGCCAGAAAACAATAACCAGGAATATATACGTATACACAACTGTAGCGAGGTGGGGATGGAGAAATAAAATAGCGAGTTTATTGGAAGACACAGCGCAAAACTATTAGGCTCTTATTGACCTCATAATTTTGTGTTGTTGACTTTTAGCCTATTTGCTGTTTTATTTTCTCACACACACGCCTACTAATGTTATACATATATGTATATATAGATATCCGTGAGTACTGTTATTTGGTGTTGAAGAAACATATCTGTACACAAGGGAGACGCACGTACTCAATTAAAATTAACTACCAAATGTTATTTCTCACACCTCATGGTTACATGCTTTTAGATATCATCCGATGTGTGCTGATGAAAGCAAAACTTCCAAGGTCAGTGGAATGAAAACTGACTACATTCTCCACCTGAAGGAAAAGCCGTCTAAAACCATACGGAACTAACACCTACTCGTCGTTTTATATGCCCTATCAAATAAGGCCTTCCAGACACAGTCTTTTCGTTTGATCATCAGCGAACGTAATGACCTGAAAGCGACAAACTTTTCACTGTAGGCAACATCTACCAGTGACTGTCTTCTTACTGCTATATTCAAATTTGTGAATGGAATCAAATGTTTTGAAGTGTTATTGGTATTGTCATTATCACTAAACCCGTGGTAGTATTTCTAGAAAACGTTCACATTTTAAGGTGTACTAAACAATGTTTTGACCTAATTTGGCCCTGTTCACAGCCACAAGAGTAGGAAATTGTGTTGAGACTAATGACTGCAAACTAAAGACCTAGTACCGGTTCGCCACTCTTTGGGATTAACAAATAAAGGTAGACTGACGGATAGTTCGACTTCACCAGCTTCGTTATCCAAAAAAATTTTTCTTGCAATTGACTAAGTTCTCAAGTTGGACTGTAGGCTAGTTTCTTTCAGCACAATAAAAACGCATTGACAGAATACAAATTAGTACTGTCTAGCTGGGATTTTTTGAATGATACTTAAGAAAACCTCGGCACTCACTTCTGATAACAGTGTAGTATTGTTGTTCTCAATCAGACAATGAAGATGTTGCCCAGTTGTTTATTGGCAGTACAACATTTTGTTAGCTTTGTGCAGTTCAACTTTCATCTCATAACGTACAAAATGAATCAGTATTGTGCTGCACGTAACTTTTCATTAAACTCAATCACATCTATTCGAGGGAGCTTAAAAGAAATCGGTTTTCCCACCGAATTTTAATGTTTAGAAAAATTTTCTTATCTGGCGAAATTATCTACAACTCTTTGAACATTGGCTGGACAATTCACCTGTATAGCTTGCACCATGGTCCTAGTGAATCGCATCTTATAGCTAGTTACTGAATTCATAAGTTACAAGTCATCAGATGACTTTCCGATACAAGAATGCTTACAGGTCTCTTAAACACCACACTGGAACTGTGTGATGTGGAGTTCGGAAGCCTTAGCTCTCAAGCTCTGATATTTCGTGTATCCCTCTCCTGCCAGAAAAAAATCAGATATCCGAAATTACAAAGCCAACACCGAATACATTTTGAGGTGACTGGCTATAGGCACCCTAATGTGAAAGTTCCAGGCTCCGAACAGGACTGCGTAGGCTAGCTGGTGGAATGTATACCGTGTGGGAACACACGTTTCTTGTTATTGTTTCAGATCAAATGGAAGTCCTGATTTCCCTCAGTTTCATCGCTCCACAATCGAAAAATTTGTGACATTACTCAACAGCAAGTTCAAAGCAATTTACAGGCAGTCGACTTCCAAGCCTTTCTCTACTTTTGGTTATAAACCACAGAATTTTACTAGTTTTCACAAGTTATACTGTCTTATTTATCCATATTCGTTCAGGTGACATGAAAGTTATTGACAAATGCTCTCCGTAAACAAACTTGCTTGATGAGTGACATTCATTGCTAGAGTTTAACTAACTGGGTCATTAAAGCATCTGGTTACTATTGATCTTAGTCTTCCCGAAGTCCTTCACATTTATATTTTCCTTGTGTTATCTCATAAAAAGGTAGAAATGTACTCAAAGAATATTCTGTTGATCGTTGTTTGAATTATCCGTCGTATGAACATTTCATGGCTAAGTAGTGTTTTTATAATGTTAACCACAGTACCTCATAGATTCGTTCCATTATAAGGCAAATGCATTCAAAACCGAATAGTTTAAATTAGGAGTGTATCAAGTTCATTTAACTGTAAACTAATAAACTTGTCTTTCCGCTAGGTAAACAAACCCGCAATGCTGACAAAAAGAAACAATTTTGTGAATGTGGCATCGATACCACAAAACACGAATTAGACTATGCGACTGATTTCTACGCAAAAGAACATTTCAAGGATTGAGAAAAATAACTGATTCTCTAAAGTTTTGGAAAATGCAAATCTTTAAATGAAGAAATTAAAATGGTACATTGTGTTTTTTTACTTTACACCTGAATTCAAGAGAAGTGAGGGGAGGCTCTTGAATAACTGTCTGGAACCTCCTTTCATAAGTTGAAAGAATAATAAAACGCATGCCTCAGATTTGTGTGGGAAAAAACTCAAAATATCCTGCAATTTTTATTACACAGTTTAATCACAGTCATGCAGTTAGAACCTCCTAACCGGCTCTGAATGAATCTCACACCTAATTTACGGTCTGTTGGCAACAGTGTGATACTGTTGTCTATGCAAGTGAATTTTGAAAAAATGAATTGTAAAATATGCAAATAGCAGTAAAACTTCGTTTGCCATTCTTCGATTGATAATGTACTTCATTACGTGTGTACATAAATATAGTTATCAAGAGAAAAGAACCTAAATTAGTACCTTAACGTAACTGTCATAATTAAAGTCGAAAAGATATTGCTAATTTGACATGAGACAGATCTATGTATGTGAGAATTCTACTTTCAGGTTAACTGTCATTGGTGTCTAGCCATATGTAATATCATATGAAATGTGGAAATGTAAATGATTGACAAGCTACAGCCACTGGTTGACCGCTCACACTCAAATGAGGGGTTGGACAAGCAAGTGTGCAGTGTTGGTAGTGCTCATACCTGAGTGCTGTGTATTTACAACAAATTCACAAATCTGCGCTCACATATCTGTGCCGATTGTTTGGGTGAGCCACTTTTCGGATGATCATCACCATTAGACAACATAATTACATCAGGAAGGTTTAACAATATATGGTTTGAGCAGTTACACCATGAGATATACCTGGATCGTGTGTATTAAAAGGGTTTACGTGCCACGAGCATAGGAGATGTCAGAGGTGGATAGCTGTTGGCGCACAGTTAACAACGATCACAATATGCGACCTTGGAAGGCTCATAAACTGCTTTAGTGGGATCTCCTCCATTTTATCATCAAGCAAATAATACTGATATGATCTCCCTGAATCAATCCAAGCACTTAAACTACTGACGAACAGGTATGGTCCAAGTGGTAGAAAAGCGGCCAGATGGTCATGTGTCAATTTATAGTTTAAATAAAAACATAAAATCAGCTTTGTGAGAATACCTCTGATGTTATCTACAGTTAATCTAAATCATTTGTACAGATATGTCGCAATTTTGTTTCAAGGAAGTGAACGCAGCTGAACGCGTGTAAGCAGGTCTTCAAAAGTTAGCGAGTCGACGACGGAAAGAATATTTTGGCAATGGAATGTTACTGTGGCTGGTCTACGTAGATGCTACTAACTGGTCATATGGAAGAAGTAGAATGCTCTGTACCACAATGTCAATAGTTTGAGTAAAAGTGTCTGACATGTACTTATATCTCTCTAAATCTATTCACACTGTTGTACGAACGTAGATATCAAAAATCTTAAGTTGTGTCCTGCCCTACTGGAGTATCTCAAAGGGTCTTCGGATATTCTGAATATTTACTGTTTAATCTGACCTACTCTGCCAACTTACCATAATCCTACAAGACATGCTTAAAATCATTTTGGTCGAGTGGTCTTTGGAACAACGAAGCCTTTATCCTTGGCCCATGAGGTTATACATTTTGGTGTATGATAGCCCATCAAAGAGGAGTGTGTAGCACAGCAACAAAGGATCAGTGAACTGAGTATTACCAAAGCTGGATCAACTCAGTAGCACTACACGGCAGTAGAATGAACGTCGCTGCTGTGCAACTACAATTTACTGTCGCTTTGTAAACCGTGTACAGTGGCCAAAAAATGATGTCTAGTCAGTTGGAACCATGACAGGAGTGCACGCTGGATGAGTTAAAGACGCATGGGTAAGAAACAGAGGTCATCAAAAGTCGATACTTAAATGCATGCATAACCACAAAAAATGATAACGATCGAAAGGAGCAGAGAGCTACGCACAGATTATGCTTGATCCACTCCGGATGAACGAAGTTAACAGTCAACTAATTTGCATCGAAAACCGTAGAATTTAGGTTTCAGTCTTAACAGTTAACCACTGACACAATACTTACCATTCGTCAGTTTGAAGCAAGATCTTTAGCTTAAAGTTGTCCACTGTAAATCTCCTTCGACTATATTTGAAAGATGTACCGTTTGATCAATAAAAGAGGTTTGTGTACACCTCTCTTCAAGGCTGTATAATCATCCATCATTGTCATATGGCGCATATCATCTTACGAATTAATGCAAACCACCAAGCTATGTAACAGCCTTAATTGAGAACTCTTTTAAGTCAACATCAGAATTAAACCGAGTTATACACTCATCTCATCCTTCTTAAGATTTCCTTCAAACGGTCACTATGACACACCCTTAGCTAGTTACTCAGCAGATCATACCTTTGTAAAACATTATACAGAAATTTGCTCAATGTTGGTTAACTGGTATCAGTTACCAAAATTCAGAAGATTCTGATCACAGTTTGGTGTACACAATTGCACTGACAACACAATATTAGTAAATTCAGCAACTCCATAAGTGTTTATAGAGATATCAGCCTGACACGCAACCTGAATAGGACGAATGTCTCACAGGAAGAACTAAAAAAAATACGTCTGGTATTTTCATTGAGGAGCACGCTGCCAAAATGATAAAAGTATTAGACCTTCTCGGTTTCACAAATTCAATCAACTTTTCACTTTATGCCTAGGTCAACTGGGAACAATGAGTCAACTACATTCACCAAGATGAAAGCCTATTTAGTCTGAGCTCAATATGCTGTTATAGGATAACAAGGATTTTGAACTGTACACATTTAGGAAATGCCGCCTAAACATCCTCTCCGTCTGCTGTCTTGGATGAACTCCTTGGTTTCCGTTGTAGAAGCCCCATTGTCCCAACAGTGCGCAGCACAAGGAGCATACGATTGTTAGGTCAACTTAATCGATTAAAAAATGGTCTAATAACCACCGATGGCAAATACAATTAATACACATACCTATATGAGTGACATTCAACCTTGAGTTCACTGTGGGTGGAAGCAATAATAAAGACTGGTAAGCGATGGCAAAGGGAGTGAAAAAGGCTCAGATGAAAAAGACGTAGCTTCAACCTGACGCAACTTCCTTCTAATGCGGGTGCAGGGAAGTTTTAAGTGGATTGTGCAGACACAGTAAGCGTTATGTTGACGTTACATTGGCTTAACAATCTGCTGGCTTTCGATACGGACAGTTGGTATTGTCATCACCATTATTGATACATGCGTTTTTATTTGTGACGATCAATTATAAATGTTGAAAGTTAACTTTGCCGTGCTTAGATTTATATTTTCCCCTCACTACACAAGAAGATCATAATCGTCGTTTGATAAAAGATGATGGCTAGTATGGTATTTTTTAATACAATGCTCAGTATCTTGGATGACGCAAAGACACAACAAATCAGAATCTGATCGGAGGTAGGTGCGTTACCCGGAGATGCACCAAAATTCCCTAGATCTCCTTCTAGACGTTAAGTGTACAGCAGAGCCATCGATGTAGCTAATCGCACCGCTGTGACCGCGTGGTATTGCAGCAACTGTGCTTCTGAAGAATCGGCAGTCTGAAAGAAGTAACATGTCAAGAAGCCCGCAGTTAACTGCGGATCAGAAGGTAATAAATGCGCTGACAGCAAGCAAATCAACTCGTGTGTTTCTTTTTTATAAATATAGTTTAGTTGTTACATGCAGTAGTTCAGAATGTGCGCAAAGCTTTTCTTTCATCCTCCTTCTAGTATTCTTTTTCTGTCCCAATTTGTATGGAAACGTTTCGCTGTTTCTCTTGTTAGACATACGGTACATTTACCTTTTCTGTTCAATTTACTAACGTTTTCCGCTATCTTTTGACTAAGATGTACCTTAAACATTTTAAAGCCACGCTCGTAAGGGCCTGCTACAAGTAATCTGGTTTAAGAAATCAAACGTACGAATTTCATACAGACTATAACCTAGAGGATCCCAGTTCGTTCGAAAAACGAAAAATCGGTTACAATATCGTGGCTAACTAAAAACGCGAAGACTTAGTTCACTGAATAAATTCGAGTACATTGCAAAAATAACCAGCCCATTGTACGACAAATCAAAATTCTAAATGGAGAACATTAGAAAAGCTAAGGCGTTGTTAGTATACACCGACTGAACCAGACTGAAAACATTACTATGCATACATTTGTACACATTTATTTGATAGGAAATTCTAAATAGCGGCTAGACGCGCTGCAGGAAACACAAATTTGAAATGATGTTAAGGTCGATATTTGATATGTGTGAGACGCCTTATCATAGCTGCTACAAAGTGACTCGGTGTGACCCTAAAACCGTTAGTGGATACAATGAACATTTCAGCTCAGGAGGTACACTTGAATTCATGAGCTCCATAATAAAAGTCAATGTATCTAACAAGAAAGTGCCACCTTCATATGCTTGTTCGTTATTTGTTGGCACCATTGTAGTGGAAACAATTAACAGATTTTGTAACTGTCTTCAAAAGTCATCAGTCTAACATCAATCCACTGGTTGCTGAACAGAAGGACTTAATGTTCTATGCTAATAGCACTCGCTGTCAGTTTAATGGTTGACTATGTCACTAGATTAATGGGGCTGTCATGTGTTCAGCGCTAAAATAGGTACCTGCTGACATCTTCAAGAGTACACTCGGAAGTGACGAGTTGGATAAGATCATTGAAACAACTCGGTACTATTGAGTATATGAAATGGATGGGATTAAGGTCACTCAGAGACTAATAACGCTTGTTAGTAAAAGGTATAGAAAGCTTGTTTTTATCCTGGGACGACAGACAACTTCTGAAAGGAATTACTTGTTTCAAACTGTTAAAAACCAATAGTCATAGGTCATCTCTATGCCTGGAAAGAACACGCAGATCAGGAGGTTTTATAGTGCTAAGTATACTAGAGGAAAATCTATAATGATCGATACCTGCACTACTGAAGCTATATGACCGGTGGTCTCAAGTGTGGCTCTGTTCATTATCTGGATAAACGAAATGTGTACGAAGGATACCGGAAGAGCACACCTTAGCAAATTAAGAGGGATTCACACTAATAGGACATATTTGAAAAGACTCATTGATAGAAACGTACGAAAGAGAGACACGTGTTATATAGTAGCTACCGTTAACCAAAGGAACGTTAACACAGCGTTGCCATTCAAGAAGAGCACACAAGTAGAGTTGATGACCCACCAGATCAAAAATGTTCTGCTGTGACATTTCACACACTGTGTGAACTATGCCCTTCAGTCTGAAAAGCAATCTGACTAATACTACCATTTTTGATTGATAATCTTACTTGACTGTTCTTATAGTTCAGCCTACATAAGCAGCATCAGTAGACTTTTTCGGGAGGGTTTCGTGAGCACAGCCCTGTCTAGCTTCTTCCTACAACAGAAAATGCCATCTCATCTGTCCTGCACACTTGGTTACCTGTGGCCGATTTACATCAGGAGATAATATTTCCTATTGGTTGCCACCCTCAAGCGACTGCGTCGAGAATGCTCAACTGCAGCATCGTAGTTATAGTCGAGGTTGTCATCATTCGATTAAGCCACCAGGAAAAATGCGTCCAGGATTCAATGCTTTCACACATTGTGACTATTGTGGCCAAACAAGTAAACCCAACTCACACGATAATTCACCTCTTGTCTACATAACCCAACCACCACTATCTATAGCCCATCTCATCTGTATTGGTAATTAAAACTTTTTGGTGTTTTCCATTTATCTCGACTTCCTGACCCTTGTTTTATTTCTACCCAATTCCTACGTGATCGTTACTTAATTTTGTCACATATCAACCTCTCCCATGGTTGTTTCTTAATATTTTTTACCATATAAATGAAGACTGTAGCGATGTCGTTATAATTATCTGTTTTTAGCCTAGATTTCATACCGACTACTGACTTGCCTCCCTAGTTCAGATTTTAATATTGAAAAGCTCCTCCTTCCGGCTTTAACAACCTAGAAGTTTGAATTTAGAATTCTAGTTGTCCAACTACCTGAAGCGAACTGTGATACGCTGTCTTTTTCTAACACGTTTTCTTTGGCTTTACATCAAACGTAAGTTGACAGGATGAAACTGAGCGATGCAACTAAGGCAGTTTTCTATAAAGCATACAGATGTAGACTTAATTTGATGTTAATCACATGCCAGTCTAGCCAGAATTAGGATGCTCTCTGTAATCCATGAACTTGTATATATAATTTGGATATAATATTGGCACACATAATATCCTTTTTAAAATATTTGGCAAGTTAAAATAATTGTTTTCACAGTTTTACCAATTGAGGCCTTGGGCATTAAAGACAACATAGGATCACCGACTACAATGCCAAACCTTTCTACGTAAATAGGCAATCAAATTTTCAAGCAATTAATGTCAGACAAACATAACTCAGATTGTAATGAAATTTCATCATCACATTTCACAAGAAACCCAGAGATTTACAGCCGGGTACTTTTTAAAAACTTTTTAAAAACAAAATTGCTCCGAATAAAAATTGCATACACATTTTACGGTAAATAAGTATTTATGTCGTGCGCTTATATTCGAGTCGTATTGGCGTAAATCTACCTTTCCATGGACAATTACCAAATAGACGAATTATTTAGGTGATTCTTCATACTTCTTTGAGAACAGTTTAAAAAATCGGACCTGGTAAAGGCTCATTAATTTCGGGTGTTTTATGTGTAATTCTGTAGGATTTGGAGTATAACTAACCAAAAATGTATTCAGAATAAAGCGGCAGCCAGAGCAAACAGTTTGTTTTAACTTAAGGCCCTATGACGGCCTGATATGTGGAGTCTATAAATGTTTTGCAACAAGATCGATCATTGCGCATTTGATATCGGTCACATTTTGTAGTAATTTCTCATTTGAATGACTTCCAAATGGAACTGTCTGAGGTATGGACGTCTTATTAATTGTTCCTCACTTCTGAGTGTTCTGCAGAAGTCACAAATTTGGACTTACCGTTGATTGATGTACTTTCGTATATTTCGTTGTCTATCATGGTCGGAAGTGCTGAAGCCAGGAGATCGAGTTCTGATGGACGAGATATATTCAGCTTAGTTGATTGCTTTGTGGTCGCCATTCTTAGGATACGCTTATGACCAGTTGTCTGTGCAATAATAGTTCGCAAGGCACAATACCACAACTCTTGATGACAATTATTATCAAATCCAATCCATAACTGTCGTTTAGCAAACAGAATTCTCGAACCCAAGTAGACCTGAAAGACGGGCATTCTGGTGCCTTTCATTAGCTCTCGAATGGAGCTGACTTGTGCCTTTTGGCGTTGCTGAGCTGTACTGCTGCGCTTCCGGCATACGCGGAATTGCTTGAGAGGTATGGTGATCTTTGCATCCAAAAGGTCCATCGATTCGTACTCCGCCTCTTGTAAGTCTGCAACGACCGCCGGCTCGCTCGGATCGTTGGATAAAATCAGTATGGCGCTGGTCCATTCACGCTAGGTTAAGAAGTGCAAAAAAGTGACAACATCACAAAACAGTGAAGTCAAAGTACCCGTTAGTTTTGGTCAATTAAAGGATCACGTCGAACCTGTTAACCACATATAGAAAAATTTCAAGTCTGCTGTAGGGTACCGGATATTTTCTACAATGATGGCAAACAAAACAATCAGTGTTTCAGGGAATTCTGCAAGATAACCCGTACTTTAGAAAGAGATTCTCCCTGTTAAGAAACGCCTTCACGAAGCGAGAATCATCCTTACATCGAGCATTCCATCCGTTAAGAACGTCCGCTTAAGAGGACAAAGTAATCGCTTCTTCAACTGGAAAATGAAACATCTGTTCAGGAAGAGACAGTACTGCAGCAATGTCAGATAAACCTCAGCTCGAGCACGCAACAAATACTAGATGTTTTTTCAGTCGGCCTCTTTTGAAAAGAATCACTAGACTCAAGTTTCGCTCTCATTAGAGCTCGACAGTAGTGCATATCCTTGCCACGGCCGGGACTAGAACTCCAGCAACGCTTTTCATGAGGCAATCGTGTTTACCACTGCGCCATTGACCTCACATTAAACACGACCGAATTATCATGTGAACACTCAAGCACTTTCGCTTGTGAGCTATGATCAGGTCGCTCGATCGCCTTGAGAGGAGACACAGTTAATGTCTGTTAACTCCAATCGATGACCCCCTGATGAGGACATCTCTCCAAGTTGGAATCACAGAAATCATTGACTTGTTGAGCGGTATTTGATTACTGATGTGTAGCAGGGGAATTTGGTTCTCATATAGATTGAGTAGACGTGACGAACAATTTGTTTCCGATAATTCATCATCGGATCATTACAATTACATAGATTCAGCAAAATTGAAAACTGTGTACACAAGACAAAGAGGTTTAGCAGAAAGTCATTGAATCAAGCAGAACTTTACAACATATCCAGGCCTCTATAGGTCAATTGCTCAGAGAACAAACCACCATTGTTAACGATGGATGGTTTGGAGTTCCACCCACCATTACGTCATAAAGTTATCGGTTGGAGTTTGGGTGGGTATACAGACTGATGGTGTGACCTGTGGCCACGGCAACTGCAGGGCTTGCACAAATTTTCGTGTGAACACAAAATCGGATTGCGTAATCGAATGGCGATCGATTCAGCAGTGACCAACATCCGTTGTCTGACCAGTTTGAGGTGGTTTATCGGGACTTTGAAAGGGGCCGAGTGGAAAGCCTATGGGAATGCGACAGCTGCGATCAATTGTGGGAAGGTTCAACTTATATTAAAACCAAAGTCCCCTACTACACATCAGTAATCAGAAATACTAGATGGATCACTAACGTACACAAAATCACTACTGACCGCTGTGACAAGCTAGAATATGGTATACGTTTGCCGCAGGAACCTGATTTAAGACCATTCACCTGGCTCATAAGGAGGTGCATTTCGACATAGTTTCTCCTGTTGAGCTTAGCGAACAATACTCTGGTTCAGATGAGGTATTGTATTTATTGAATTCACACCTACTTGATGTCTAACAAGTGATCGCCGGGACATCCGGGCGATAACTCTTGATAATGACTATTTGCCTGCGTCTATGAGGTCTTCACATGTGAGTCGTCTGAGCAACAAATCCGTAAAAATGAAGTTTCTTTTCCAAAGTATTGAAGTGTAGATGCTTCAAATGAACACAGAAAGCGAGCCGTGTAATCGTATTGTTTTACTAACAGATTCCGTTTGTCGTGTGGCTTGGCATTCAACAAAAAACAAAAAGGAAGTTGAAGATATTTTGTACAAGCGGAGATAATCGTTTAACACGACTTAATTCTCCCAATAGTCGTATTCATCCTGATTTCTCCGAACCCACGGGTCGGTGGTCTATATTATTTCAGATAGTATAACACTGACTAGGTTTTTGTATACATTTCACCACTTAGTCCAATCCACTAGTGAAAATGGGTAATTGTTCGGATTTGCGGACGCACACCAGAATCTGTGGGTTGCTTAGTCGTCACAGAAAGCTGCAACCTGAGCTCAATCGACTGAATACTCCTTTTTAGAGGGTCCACGGTACTTTAGGATAATAAGAGCACAGCCGGTGAGACCTGAGTACGAAGTATGAATACGTAGTTGGATTGTGATAGCTTTCACGGAAAAAGCTTCAGATTGCTCACTGTGTCTAGCTCGGATCGATCCGTCTTCAACAGAGTAAAATGTGTTTACTCAATGAAGACATATTTCAATCAGAGAAAGATTATGTTTGCCAAAGGTGTTCTGACTGGAATAGAGTGTGTTGCATAAACTAGGACAACTAGCCGAGTTTTATTTACTGTTGCGTTTTTACTTAAGTAATTTGTTCGGCAAACACAACAGTTTTCGACACAGTCACCTCTTTGGCTTTTACAATACTACAACAAGTAGGCGACGTTTAAGAAATTATTGATCCAAACAGGTGCAAAAGTGAACAGTGGGCAAATGAAAGACGGAAACGATGTTGCAATTAGGATGCATATTTGAGGCGAGATAATTTGGTTTCAATGGATGCAGCCGGTTATGGTAGCTCTAACATATGGTCGAGTGGCTTATGAACACTAAAAGCCAAAATATCTAATCAGATTATAACTGTGTGGTTTATTGACAAGATACGCCGTTTTTCGTGTATATTTATGAAAACTTATATTCCACTTGAAATTCAATACATGCACAGCCTTATGCACTGACATCGAATAAGAGATCCAGGTAGCATGAAGCTAACTCACTGGGTTGCGCTGCTTGTGTGGCCTCTCCTGACACACAATGACATATAATTTAGTAGGACGTGATGTGATACATTAACTACAGCTATGGTGCTCAAATGTTTTTGAGAAAACTTCTTACAAAGTACAATTGTTATATGTGTTAATGATTGTTCACGAAAGTATTTTTACTGTTCGTGATCATGAACATATCATGGGGTTAGACCATTTAACTAGGTTAGCCACGTCGTTCTTCACGCTAGTATGCAGTCCAAACTGGAAGATGCTGACGGTCATGGCAAACATATAGCTCATACAGCACTGGATAAACTTCCATGTCTAGTAAACACTGACGTACCATTAATGCATCATTAATGCGGGGTTAGAGCCATATGTTCTTTACATATATATAAATGAATGCGGGCGCTCTCTCCATACGATGGTCGATTCTCAGTAGTAGCTGTGGATATGTAATCAACAGATATCCTACTCAGACAGGTTTTTGGTAATACTTTCCTTTTTCTAACACAGATACTGGTTTTCATTCTGAAAGAAGTTCACCTAACTTGCGTTTCACAGTGAACCATTATTATTGATGGTACTACTGTTGTCAGTGGTAGTGATGGTGATAATTTATGATACTGTTGATTGCAAACACCCCAGATCTTTTATGTCGAAGTAAGTGTACATGGTACAATTATGAGGTAGTAACCTGAGGCACGCCATGACAGCTGTTGTGAAGTGCGATTTTAAGGTAAAATCTGGGAACTTCAATAATGTTCAGTCATTCATGGCGTTATGATTCAGGCTGTTATTGTTTATCAAATCCTGTCATACCTGTATATCTCATACTCTGAGAAGAACGGGAATACAGTTTGGGTCTGTAGACATATTTTTGCCAACGACTTTTCGATACACTATGCAGCCACTTAATATCTGCTCGTCTTCGGTTTTGCATCCTCAAATTTTCTTTAGTCCTGAAGTGAGAAGTTCAAGGAATTCCACTTGGTAACACTCAAACAATGGTCAGTTATCAGCATTTTTTGACAAGTTTACACATTATCAGTATGCGCCTTAGGTAAAGCTGCTGTCAGAGTCCGCTGTATAGTCCAATGTTTCTGTCGATGCGAAGTCATCCTAAACCAGGAATATATTCAAGTTTAAGTGGCGTTACTCATGACTTATGTTATGATTATAATGCACGATGTGATACAAAAAATAAGTCGACTATCCTTTTCCTCACTTCTAACGTTACCCAAGGATAGATAGTAAACCAAACTGTGTGGATCAAACAAATAACTTTCAGAAATTTAACTCCTAGTCAACTGAATAACAGAGATGAGTCAGATCTAACCAGTTCATTATGATTATTACTTATACGACTTCCTTGTGGCACCATAAACAGTATTCCTTCCCTCCCCTAAAAAATAACTATAAATGTAGTTGAACTTTCATTGACTTTTCTGCGTAACGCTGTAATAAGCAGTCATTTTATTTGTAGATTGTGGATATTATTTCGCAAGCAATGAATAAGATCATGAATACTACTTTAGTGATATTTTGGTATGGCCACTTTATAAATTGTAATAGGGTAACGCTATTTCGAAAGCGAGCATGTGCGTTCTCGGTGTAAATTCTGCCACCGCGATCTTTGAAAATCATGTAATCTAAGCCTCGTCAAACTGAAGTGGATGTGGTGAACTGCCGGTTAAAAAGCTCTAGTCTATTCATTAAAAAAATTATTTGGCCCCTATTGTTAGTTGGCGGCTATTTAAGCGTTGCATTTACTATTCACAAAAAGAAGACGGTACCATTCTTTTTGAAACTACTAAACAGAGTTGACTTAGACAATTTAGTCAGCATCACTCTATCGTCTTTGAAGAATGACCCGTTAACAGATGTAAAGGTCGTTTCGGTCACCAACTGTATTGGCCATATCTTCTCTAGTATGTGAGGAGCAGATTCAGGACGCATTTTTAGGTTCATACCTGACATGCGTCAGAATAAACGCGCTCAGTAGTGCACTCCGGGTTGACAAAAAAGACTATGAAACTAGTAGGCCTATTCAAAAGGGTTGGATACTAGCCAGTGTTTACTACCATAAACGGTGTAGTAAAAATTAGAACAGGCAAGTAATAAGTTTCAAAAAGGAATAACTCTTGGAAGAATCACATTTTGGTCCTGTGATCAACTGCCATACACGGTCATATGATACGCTTTTAAATCTTCAAATACTGTAGATGAACCAGGTGTAGTCGATGTTTAATGACGAAGGCATTTTAATACTTCAACAGTGATAAGGTTTCTGAAGAACTGCATGCGCTGAACGTGATTTACTAGACCCATATATTACACTAATGCGAATAAAACCAACGTTTAAAATATCTACTGTTTGAGCTCAACTCTAAATTAAGTGCTTACTAATTCGAGTAATTCAAAAACATTGAATGAAAATATATTGTTTATCCATTAGTTCATTTCACAAAGTTTATATAGAGACTGTTGTTGCCATCCATCTCCGAAATAAACCGACACCATGAAGAACACAATTTCAAGTCATTTATGTGTCACTCATCGACTGAACAAACCGACAAGTATTTGCGCAAGAGATTAACATGGATTCCCAAACTATACACACATAACATGACAAAGTTATTTTTACTAATGATATAACTGAAAAGCTAGACATATATTCTCACCACATAAGTCTAGAGTAACTGACAGACCATTTCGACAAAATGATACCTTCACATGCACCTTTCAAGCGGTTAGCATCATTTTAACTCCTTTCTCGTTTTATTCGTTTCTCCCCGACGAAAATCTTTTACACAGATAAGCAAAAAGGAATAATTACAAATGAGCTTTTTCTACGTCTGTTAATTATAGTGAAGAGTTACAATTTATATAGATCAAAGGTTTCCAAAAATTTTTAAAGGTATGCGTCTCTTAAGATTACTGAATTTCTTAACGATAAAACCAATTCGGATCAATGTGGGGTCTGACCCTTCGTCTCTTGTACTTACTCCTGCATGTATAGTTCAATAGTTCATTTTGTTATTTGACTTTGCTTTATGTGAATGATTTTGCGGAGGGAGATTCTAACCAACTACTTCATTAAACAAGCAATTTAGAAGCTACTTTCGAAACGACTAAACGGTTATTACGAAAAATGCGCGCATACGCTTCTAGGGGAACATTCCTAAGAATTTTTTGTCACACACAATACGATGGGTAAAGCACGTGCTGCCAAAGTATGCCTTCAAAAGTTCAGGGTGTTTGGCTATTTCCAAACTGTTC
Organism: Paragonimus skrjabini miyazakii; assembly: GCA_014338405.1. NCBI lineage: Eukaryota > Metazoa > Platyhelminthes > Trematoda > Plagiorchiida > Troglotrematidae > Paragonimus > Paragonimus skrjabini miyazakii. Next base: position 13,561 of record JTDE01003240.1, on the reverse strand, counting down.
TTCGCCGTTCATGAGAAAACGGATAAAAAGAGACTTGCCGTACTGAACGCGATGAAACGGCCGTTTCTTCTCAAGAACCATGTTAGGAGGCAAATTCACCAAAACAATCTAGTCAGGACATTGGGGACGGCTGATAAAATCAGTCATCA
>JTDE01003239.1:80642-95422 GCA_014338405.1 Paragonimus skrjabini miyazakii | reverse complement strand
TGCCTAGAAGAATAGGGAGGAGGGGTTGCGGGGTTGCAGTGGGTTCCGGTGACCGAACGCTTTTTGCGGGCGCGGGGCGAGATGTGCCTTGGAAAGTGTTGCGGAGGATTGTTCCCTCTGACTATGTCAGAGGTACCGGTTCGACTTTTAGAGAGAGCTCTTTTGACGGAGATGCTCGATCTCAGGGTCAGTGGCTTGCGCGGCAACCAGGGCTGCCGAATCGATGCCATTGTCAGCAGGTGCGCTGAGGTTATGGATGCGTAGAAGAACGTCCGAGACAGTGATTTCGGTACCTGAGACACGTCGTATATCAATCGTCAACTGAGAGATATTGTGCAGGTGCCTAACTTCCCTTGGGGAACGCTTGTCGGAACTGCGCGTGCCTATTGTAAGATGTGAACTAGGGTGTGGTACCCTCAATCAACTCAGTTGTGGTTGAAAATGCTCCACTACTTGATCAGCGATTCTCGCTGTCTCGGCGAAAGTTTGTGAAGGAGTAACTGAAACTACTGCTTGCGTTGCTTCTGGCAGTTTTGCTAAGCCAGAGTTCCCTGATGAGGGATTCTTCCATATGCAAGTTGCCGATCGGTTGATACATCTCTGCTAGCAACGTTGAAGGGCGTTTGTCGCCTAGCTTCAAGTCATGAAAATGTTGTTGTACTCGGGTCTTTTCAGAGGATGTCAGTCAATTAATAACAGTCTTTTTCAAGCTAACGTACTTATGCTCCACCGGCTGGTCTACTATAACATCGCGAAGCTGTATGGTGACTTCACTAGGAAGTCTGGCTAACAACTGACAGAATCTTGTTTGATCAGACAAAATTCCGTTGTTAACAAATTCTGCTTTTAAGTAAACAAACCAAAGAAGAGGGTCCATGTCCGAAAACGAAGGGACCACTAGCGAATTAGTACCGATGGAGGGGCTGTCAACGTCCCTTGATAACATTTCAGGCATTGGGTAGTGATTATGCGGTTATGAGCCGTCAAGAGCTACTAAGTAAACCGAATTGAGAAAATGTACAAATGAACGTATACACGAACAGAGAAAAACAACCGTTTACGCGAACTTGAAGAAAAACAACAAATATGCAAAGGAATGAACTCACCAGGACGCTAAGGACGACAGCAGCGAAATGTTTGAAAATTACGGGCTCACCAATTGTTAAATCTGGTCCAACAGATTAATATCCAGTCTGTGGTTACTATCGAAAACCGATCGACAATGAAAAGCAAGGACTCAGCGCGTGGACCCTTGTGCATTAGTATCGACCCTGGAAAATAGAGTACAGAGAAAGGCACGTCAAGCTAGCGGGGCACGGAGCGAGTTGTGATTGTAACCCCGGAATGGATATTACAAATGGAACATCTTGGCCAAAACAAAAGTAGGCAAAAAGCCGAAATCATCAAAAATGTACAAGTGAATGCGACTATCAAAAATATCATTTATTATAGTCGCTCCAAGTGGCCCCACAAAACTGCGTACATTGTCTTCCTTCAAACCCCGCATCCAACAGACGGAAAAATCAAATTTTCCGTGGGTGGAGAGTCCCAACCATCCTCCCGAAAAGCGAAACTTTGCAGGGGTGTAGAAGTCGCAATTTGCGTTACCATTGATGCTGGTCAAGCGTCCTGTAGGGTCGCTGACGGTGGTGTCGCGCCCGCAGCCACGAAGATGGGCCGGTTGAACAGCTCGGCAGAACAGACCGACTCCAACCCCACAATACTTCTTAATTCCAGGTGTTCTTTCTCAAGCTCTTGTTCGCAATCTCCTATATCTATTTTCGTGAAATCAAACGAGGAAGTAGCCTTCAAGTGCATGTATACGAACTGTTTGAGTCTGTTCACTAAATTCCGAAAATCAGTCAGTTAATTCATGACACAACACCATATATTTACTTTCACGGAGACCTGGCTTACAAGTGACATCAGTGACAGTGAATTGAATGTCCCCGGGTATTCAGTTCACCGAGCTGACTCCACCCGAAGGGGAACTGGGGCTCTGCGATTCTCAGTCACCAATATCTCCAGGTACCCACGGTTATCGGTGGATTTCAGCGTTCCGATAAATATGATGCTCTCTGGCTTCGACTAGCGTTGCGTGGCCAAGACTCACTCCTAGTGGGGTGTAGCGGTACACCGTTGTGTGACCAAGGTCATATGTCTGGACCGACTTACTGTGGCACATGACCAGGATGTTACGCTCACACATTCACCGTTGAGCGTCCCTCACGCGCATGCACCCGCAGTGACTTCGAACAACTCACAGTTTTCCAACACCACTGTAGTCAATGCCACACGCATACGCACACACACACACAGTAGCACACACAACAAACCTCATCTCGGACATTAGCCTATGACACGTGGTTCAACCCAGTGTCCTCACCGGAGCTGACAAGACAACGAGACCGTACACACATGTGAACACAACTCGTCCGGGTCTCTCGTGCAACGGTGAACAAAACCACAGCTACAGTGCTCTGTGGTCTACATTGTGTTGCCATCCTGTGAATCCTTACGCTGACATCTATAAGATTCCACCCAACACTCCACTAACACACTCCCGGATTACATCTGTGTATTCTGTCCGAACACTTGCTGTAATTGCACCTGTTATATTTGTCAGTTATTTGCATTACACATTAGTTGCATATCCTACTGATATTAATTAGATGTTTGGTTTTACTCATACTATTTACGACGTATTGTAATTAGCTAGCAAGCATCTAAAGAGGGTTTGCAGTGACCAGAGATCGTGTGGCTTCTCTGAGGATCCAGGCTGCAACCGTGTTTTCCTGCTTCTCTGTTCTGTACGCATGATTCTGTGTACGCCTGCAATAGGAGGCCTGATATGAACTCAGTGCCTATTTCTTCAGCCGTGCAAGTCATTGCACGCAGCGAATGGTTGTCCCTTTCCTAACGACTCATCTGCTATTCTATTCTTCAAGGTCGTTTAACCCGTACCTTTTCGAGCGTTGTTTAACACACTCGAAGGCTCCACGCACTTTTCGCTTGGCGCGCTTTTGAGTGCCGCCGAGTGGGCTGTGGCCCATCTCGCGCTTCTTTTCATCTTCTTGGTTGCTGTCGTTGATCTCAGACTAGGCTAGAGCTAACTACTTATCATATTTCCAAACATTGCTGGAAATATACGGTTTGTTTCCAAACCCTGCTGTGTTCTCTAGTTCGATGCCTGTTGGGACTACATTTCGATTGCTCTTCAAGAAAGGCGTTCTAAATTGTTAGTAGATGAGGGTCTAGCGCATACCCACTTGTCCACTACAAATTGGTGAGCCCAATTGCTAATAATTTTTCTTTCGGCACTTTCGTTTCGGTTCACTACAAATTGGTAAACTCCAGTAATGATCTTTTCAACGTTTTTCCTTCGGTCGCCATCAGAAACTGGCGAACCTTAACAATGAGCATGTCCTTTCTGAACGCTTGACTCCTGATTCGTCATTACAAATTGGTGAACCTGTTTCCAACGCTTTCTTTCGATGCATTTTTGCCTTTACCCCCAACACGAATTGGTGAGTTTGTTCCTTTTTATTGAATCCCTCATTCTATACGACGTGTGTTAATTCGAGGACCCCCATTTAGGCGCGTTTATCGTTCGTCTCTAGTGACGTTACCGAATTGTTTAGGCGCGTCGTTTATTGTCACTATTCCCATCTTTATCAGTGTTCACGTTTCTGTCATTTTATACGTTTTTACGCGGCAGCAGGTTATAAACAGGGTTACTGATAGTACTACAGAATTCAATTTTAACTATGACTATATTATTCCATCGACTTGTTATCCTCATTCATCCCGTTGCCTGATTTGTCAATCATGCGTCTAACGATGGACACCTGCTCAACCTGCGCATCTGATTAGGTACAATTCTCGCGCCAGCAGACAGACAAACTTTCACGTCCAAACGCTTTCGTAGGTTTTCGGTAGTTGTTACTTGCATCCGTTCCATTCACTGCTTGCATCGTTGCATAGCTGCAAAGTTCATTCCATTCGAGATCGTTTCTTGTGCAAGCCGCTATCATTGTTTAGTCTTATGGCTAGTTAGCGTCTCTGCGGAAAATTTAATCATTCCGGTTCACGTTAGTCTCCTCGCATACTCACCTAATCGTCAGCCAGCCTAACCTACTCCAGCACGGGACTCAGTAGCCAACGCGGCTCTACTGACCTATCTTGACCCCGAATCTTGTTGCCACACTGCGGTCGATTCACTGGCAGCATCTAGCATAATTTATTATTCACAGGTCAACAAATCTGGCAGCTCTGGTTTTAGTGGCCATCTTTCGGGCATCTTTCCGAAGGTGTAGCTCTTACAGTCGTGAGCAGCACGGTACACACCTCGGATTAAACGTCCTATCGGCTCAAACCACTAACGCTGGCCACAGCATCACCCTTCGGCAGGTTATTCCCGCGTGAGATTAGAAATCTCGACAATTACATCAGGTTTCTGGCACGGACAATTCATCGGACATGCCAACATGTTGCTCATCTCATTTCTGCTACGACATCCTCAACATTCAGGACCGACCCAGAGACACCCTCTGTCGCTCATCCATACGAGTGCAGTCTTCTGTCACGGCACATCTCAGTCGGCATCGGACTCTGCGACGTCGTAAGCACTACCTAACGCGGGTACTGCAAGAGGAACACGACTAGCATCATCGTCCTCGCTGCACGGTCACTCCTGATTGCTCATTGGCGCACAATCACCTTCGATATCCACCGTTCATTCGACTTGCAGCACCATATCAAACGCTGTGTTAGGTCACACGAGATTGTTCACGCACGTTTGCAAGGAATCGTTCACCTTGTTTGTGCAAAACCAAGGATGTCTCCAGACCAACAGCATTTCCCACTAAACGATTGTACGGACAGCACTACCGGCATCAAACCTTCGCCATCTGTCTCATCTCAATCCAATCAGCGTCCATTCACACGACCTGTCTGAGGATACTCGCTGGTTTAGACATCTCGTACTATTCCTAGGCGTTGTCATTAATCCATTTGTCACTTTTTAACCTATGCGCGTTCATCGCATAGGGTTTTTCGCACTAGCCAGCTTTTAGATTTTTCTGTTGAGTTCCAACAGTTTTACTGTATATCCACTGGAACTTGACCTACGTCACTATGGTATAAAAAGTCGTTCTTTATAAAACGTAAAAAAAAATCGCAAAACCTTTTGAAAACAAACAAACCGTCTAGTATATGGCATACGTTCAATTTCTATCCCGGGTGAGTTACATATTTCTTTCAGACTGCTCGCTCCCCGTATGTTCGTCTACATTTCAGACATTTGGGAACGTTTGAACGTGTTTGCTGAACCTCCGAAGAACCCGTCCGAAGACCGATCAACGGAAGTCATCTCCAACTTCCATCTTCTAGCCTACGACAGGCGTTTTTATCCTGATTGCATTCGTACATCTTGCACTTTGCACCTTTCGGGGCTTTCGCATTGTAGAAGCCTAGCGGCTTAGAAGGAGGTACAATGATGCTACCTATGTCGAGCATCTGTCAGCACCACGCACGCAGCGAATGCTTGTCCCTTTCCTAACGACTCATCTGCTATTCTATTCTTCAAGGTCGTTTAACCCGTACCTTTTCGAGCGTTGTTTAACACACTCGAAGGCTCCACGCACTTTTCGCTTGGCGCGCTTTTGAGTGCCGCCGAGTGGGCTGTGGCCCATCTCGTGCTTCTTTTCATCTTCTTCTTTGTTGCCGCTGTTGATCTAAGACTAGGCTAGAGCTAACTACTTATCATATTTCCAAACATTGCTGGAAATATACGGTTTGTTTCCAAACCCTGCTGTGTTCTCTAGTTCGATGCCTGTTGGGACTACATTTCGATTGCTCTTCAAGAAAGGCGTTCTAAATTGTTAGTAGATGAGGGTCTAGCGCATACTCACTTGTCCACTACAGGTTACTTATCTTTTTTCATTCATCCAACGTATCCGACGATGATACTCTTAACTTAAACCCAGACAACTCCCTAGGGCTACAGCACTTTACTCATCTGCTTATTACGGGTGACTTCAATGCATCCCAGATAAACAATTTCTCAGCAGGGCGGTGAAGGCGGATTGTCGACATCTTTATTGACGCTGATGCGACGGAGGGCGTGAGCACAGCATGTCAGCGCCTCGATGCGGCATAGTTTTGGCAAGATTTCCTCTCTGCTCGACCTAGTCATCACTAATGTGAGCCACCTGGTAGAAAGAGTGATCATCAAACCACCACATGGATACAGTGACCAGCCTCTGCTCATCTTTGATCTTATCTGTCACTGGTTACAACAACTAGTCAAACAAGCCCACAGTTCGTAATTTTAATCAGGCTGATTTTAACGGTTTGAGAAGCTACCTAGGTTCACTTCATTTTGATTATGACTCCGTGGGCCAGAACTATAGTGCGTTTCAAGGCTCAATTAAGAAAGTGTGTGACTGTGACAACTGGGAATAAGTAATAGTAATGGGAAATGTACTTAGCTCCAACCCAGAGCTAGTTTCTACGCAGTAGTAATAACTCAGCACGTCAGTTAACGAAATCGTTATGTAAGTAGTATCTGTACAATGTAATTATTTACGCAGTAGAACGGCAATAGCATATAATGTTCCGTTATCATTTACAATAATCTCAGCGACTTATCTTTACCGCACAAACTTTGCTTATCTCTGTATTCGGCCACCCGTTCCGCGCAGACTACTTCATCTCCCCGATGACCGTTCCAATTTATTCGAGAAGCATAGGCTTACGGGAAAATTGGAGGACCTAAGCGCATTCCACACCGTTCAAAACAAGTGTAGACGGGAAATCCGTGGGCACACCAAACTCAGACAAGAAAAGGTCCTCCTTAGAGCCCGCGGTAACAAAAACTTCTTATTTAAGCACATGCGACGACTAAGAAAGAATAAACCATCGTCTATTTCTCTGCAACTGTCTGACGGGGAGACCCCATGTGACTCCGTGGTTGTGGTTGAGTTATTCGCAAAGTACTACTCGATAGTCTGTAACGTCGCACCGCCGGTTTGGCACACTATCTTTCCACTGCAGAATTTCCAACAACCACTGAGTGCCGCCGAGTTTTCCGTGCTAGAAGTTGAAGACTTTTATCCAAGGTCATTTCATACAGTGCAGTGGGTCCTGATAAGATCCATCCCAGAATTCTCAAAGAAGCAGCTGCTAGTCTGGTAGATCTCTTCTATAAGCTTTTCAAACAGACACTCCAGACTGACATTCTACCTAGCGTATGGAAAGAGGCGACTGTCACGCCCATATTTAAATCGGGCGACCGGCCCTCTCCAGCTACCTATCGGCCAATCAGCCTTACTAGTATTCTGTGCAAAATTCTGGAAAGCCTACTGAAGCGTACTATCCTCAACCACTTCTTATCAAACCATCTTTTTTCTTCTACACAGTATGGCTTCCTTTCTAGCCGATCATGCATAACAAATATGCTCATTTTCATGGATAATCTGACGGAGGCCAAAGACAATGGCCTCGTTTCAGATGCTATCTTCTTTGACATTGCCAAGGCCGGTTACGAATAACGCAACGAGTAAACAAGAAGTATATTGTCAACCCGCAAGATGAACGTGGGGGCAAACGAACAACAAGACGAAGAGGTAACACAGTGGGACGACAAGCGACCACGCAGCGAGGTCGTACGTTCGAGTGCGCGGGGTACTTGTCGATATCTCTACTAGTTCAAACAAATGTTTAATCGCATACAAGTACTGGAAACAAAAAGAGTAAAAATGTTGATCGTAGCTCTAACATAGTTAGCAATAAACAAATATGGTCGCTACAGTCTTTCGTTTCAGTGTGCGGGGTACGTGTAAGTATCCCTATGCTGTCAAACACGTTTAAGTGCATTTAATGTGTAGCGACAAGAGGGGTGCAGGTGATAATCGGCGCTCAAATATGAAAAGTCATAATTAAACAGGGTCGCTACACCACTTTTCTAGGAGGAGGATGACGTAACGACCCAAGATGATGTAGTTTTAAGAATCCAGACAATAATCATTATCCATCTGCATGTATGTGTTTGCCCCTGTGTATACCCGTCCGCTTTTTACTGGATGTGGAGATCTAAAACTATGACCATACCATGAGAGTGTGCAATGCATTGCACACAGTGTTTTGCATGCTTTCAGAACAGAATCTTATAGAGTGAGCTGTTTGGTTAATGTGTTTTGATTATCGTTTGAAATGAACGAGACTGCTCTCCCAAAGTGTACGTCAGGTTTTCAAGAATTACACACCAGTGTGTTTCCTACGCTCTTGTCTGTTCGTTTTGTTTATGCACTGATTACCACCGTTGGCCCCAAATTAGACTATAATCAGTTGTCCTTCTCATTCCAAACTAATTTGGAAGTATACGGTTTGTAATTCCCCTAGTCGTGATTCTCCAGCGTGATACGTGCTTGCTGGGATTGTGTAGAAGGACTAAAGACGAGCAATTTTTAGAAAGGACATTGAATGGTATAATTCGTAACCTGCAGTTCCTAAATTATCACGATCTGCTGATGTATGAAACAGAACTGAGTTCATTGATTCACTATCTAGATACAAGCCTCGTGGTGGCCCAATGTCAGACAGCTATCTAAAATTTGGTACGAACTGTTCAAATGAACAAAAATTCCCAGAAATATTTCTGAACATTACCATGAACACGCCTGAATCAACCAGGAAAGCACTAAATGTAGACCTGAATTTCGGAAGTTAGCTAACTCTTCTTTAATTTGCACTTGATCCCCGTTAGCAATGCGGTCCGGGTTAGAGTCCCATGTATGGCATTAAGCAAATAGACTATAGTATGGTTTCCCATGTAAAAACAACCATAACTGGTATATATTCGTCCACCGTTCACACTACCGTGCAATGATACAGAAAAGAATGAGGTCGTGATTTGAGGAATATATTCTGGGGATTAAACAGTGCGAACGTTGGATAATATTCACCGCTGCCCCTCTGACAAGATTTATTTCAAAAACGCTAAATATGAACAGCGAAAATGCGGGCAAGCATTGACAATAGGAGCAGTTCAATTAAATGCGTTGAACTACTTAGGAGTAGCATGTATAACACAAAAATAGCACTGAAAAGTAATAATTAGTGATAACCGTACTAAACCTGAAGTAAATTGGCGTACAAAACGCAATATAGGTGTCACATTTCCGAAAACTGCTCATTTAATCACGAAAATGATTCATAAACATTCAAAACACTGCGTTCCCTTGATCTAGTTCACCAGTAACGATAGAAGACATACGTCGCGAGATGTTAACATTTCGTTTACTCTCTTCAGTCACGAACGTAAAACATTGGAATATATAGGACATGCGAATAGCAACAACAACAGAAACAATCAACGACTCGGTTTACACAAAACAAGGACTGTTATCACTGTTATTCATCAAAATAGTTCCCGCAATATACGCGATCAACCAGTTGTAAACACCAAATGCGAAACAGTCAAATAAATATCAAGTCATACAGTACCCATATTTGATCGCAGCTATCTCATTCACATTGACATTCCAGCCAGCCTCTTTCGAGAAGAAACACTGCACTTCAGTTTTGCTCGTCAGTGGTGCATATGCTAGTCATGACCGGGATTAGAACTCCGACCACGCTTCAATTAGGCAACCGTGTTAGTCACTGCACCATTGATTACACACGACCCAATTATCACATCTGAGCGTTCAACCACTTTCGTGTGAGTAATGATCAGGTTATCCAATTTAACGATAGGAGACACAGTTGTTGTCTCTTAACCTCGGCCGATAACCCTGAGATTGGGACTTCCGAGACAGGTCGAAGTCTACAATCTCATTAAACCTGTTAAGCGTTGGACAGCCTTCCTGAACTGATCATACAAGTAGACAGATAACATACCCCGAACATAAATATCCTGAACAATTGTTACCCTTAGCCCAAAACCCTGATTAACGGGCTTTCAAAGATCACCTATTAAAAAATCGGTCGGAAATAAAATGTGGCAAATTAGGAAACACAATATCGTCAGTTCATTAAAGCCGGAACATACCGTGCACAACAGTATGCTCGCCGAACGAAGCTAGTGGCGAAACATTACGCGCTACGAAACCCCAGTGACAAACACAGAAAAGCCAACGGCATGAGTAGGATGACAAACATTTTTTCAACGTAAAGGTTTGTAAAACTCTATCAGACTTGCAACTGACGACGATATTATCTAAACAAAACGATCGTCATGTGAAACGGAAACACACATCTTTTCTTAAATCCGGCATTAAGACGTTGAACAAGTACATCGTGAACTATGCACCTTAACGTAGCAAATTTGCGACAATCTGAAGGGGTTATGAGTCTTTTCTGTTAAGGGAACACAGAGTAATTCTTAAAAGTTGATGGTAGCAATGTTTTCGTTACGGAACACAGATAAAAGAAGTTGGTGCGAGATATGTCCTAAACCAGGGTGGTTATATACAGGGACCTGAACCCAGTGTTGTTGTTGAACATCAGTAGATCCCCGGTAATCGCAAAAGTTACCGGGCGAATGAGAGTTCTTGTAAATGATTACCCTGCCTTGTTGTGTATCGCATCACTTTCATTGTGTATAGGATTATCGTCTTGAGTGTTTACTAGTCATAGTGTGAACAGAGTGCCTGAATGCGGGAATGATAATTAGCCTGGATTTCTGTTCAGTGCCCAGATTTTGGGCACCATTTTCTGTTATCGAATGTGTGTGTAGCACTGTTAATGAACTGTTTTTTCCCCGTGGCGTACGAGTTCCGAAACACCCTTCGGTTATTATGTAGATTCACAATGGCTCCCATACATAACAATGCCAAACGCATTCATTCTTTCTTCAGTACATCATGTTTGAATATGTGCATATAGATGCTAAGCCCAGTATTTTGTTATAAGTTGGTCATCAAGTCTCTTCCAACAGAAAGAGTTTTCACATTAAGGTGGAGGTTCTTCCTTGTTTCTGTCAGGACTGCTTTTTGGTCCAGATGTGGACTCCTCATCAGTGCAGCTGTTGTTGTTGTTGTTGCTGCCATTGTTGATGCCAAGTACAATTGTTAGGTTGGAACTAGTTAAATAATTATTCACTCTAACCTTACAGTATACAGTGAGTAGGCATTCTGTCACATGAAACATTGTGTCCATTTCCAATCGTTGACTGTTCTGAAGATTTTCTTGTTATGTACTCAACTGCAGTAACTTGTCGTGCACGTATCACGCTCCATTGCGTTGAAACGAGCCACACTACTTTACCTCTGTCTAACGATATTCTGAAGGGAAGCCTTGTAGTTATGCACTGAAACAGTCAGCTCCCGTTTTCTTGATCGATGCTCCCGCCAAATAGATGGAGTAGCCATGGGAAGTCCATTAGGGCCAATCTTAGCTGTCTTTTTCATGTTAAGGATTAAACAAAAGTTAGCCGGGGACATAACAAGTCTGTCATACCACAAACGCCACGTTGATGATACACTAGTATTCAGTCAATCCAAACAGGCAATAGATAACCTAGTGCGGCGCTTAAATAGTTGTCATCCCAATCTGAAGGTAACGTGGGAATTTGAGACTGATAAGTGTTTGCCGTTTTTAAACATACTCATAAGTCGCCGGGAAGATGGCTCTATCAAAAGAGGTGTTTATAGGAAATCCACGTGGTCCGATCAATACCTAAACTTTAGTAGTTTCCCACCGGTCCATCACAACCGCGCACTGGTAAATACATTATTTACACGAGCAAGACGAATCTGTACACTAGATAGTCTTGCAAAGAAATTAGACTTGATCACGTCTATACTACAATCTAATGGGTATCCGAAAAGGTTCATAGAAAGGCACAGTAGACCGAAACCGCCATCCGAACCGGTGGTTACAGCAGGAAAGAAGAAGGTTTATATAGAATTGCCTTTCAAAGGCGATTATAGTATGCATCAAACAACACAAAGACTGATCAATTCGATTAAATGAACATTCAACTCAGTCGAACTTTGTGTACTAGCTCGAACCCAAAAGTTGCCTGTGCCTTCAATCAAAGGAGATCAACCTGTCGGTGCCACCTGACACTGTATCTAACAAGTTACATGTAACTGCAAAGAAAGTTACATAGGCAGAGCCGAAAGGTGCTTGATTTTCAGAGTGAACAAACATTTGCCTAACTGTGTCCAGAACTCAATATTACCAAAGAGCGGCAATGTTGTTGAAACATGCAAACAACCAGTGTCCGCAATCGCAAGACACATCCTGTCCACGTCATCGATCCGGCTTGTGCATTCAGAATCTTAATACGCCATCCCAGTTCATGATTCTTACGGTTTGCTGAAGCTGTTGCAACCAATCGACTGACGCCGGCCCTGTGTGTTCAAAAACAAGTATTCGTGAACTTTACCCTGCCTTGGACTTAGTGACCTTTCCTAACACATCAATCGACTATCCACCCACCCCACCCCTAGACTGTTCGATATAAAAAACCGTTTCATGTTATGGTAAATTTGGTACTGATGAGTCAATACGAAATGTTTGCATCTACCAGTTTTCGTGTTCTAACGGTGTTGTTCAAACTCCTGAAGGGAACGAACTGTTTTAAATAATTTTACCATCTTTTAAATGTAAATGTCATCAGGCGCGTCCCATTTATCCATGGCAGTGTTTACTTATCCATAATAAGGGAAAGGAAGGTGGGTTGCAGGCGATTCTACATTTTGTTTTGGATTCTACGAAGTTGTCTCTTTTTTTTGTTCCTCGATAACTGATAGTGCTCGTCAGGTTAGTTCTTTCTTTCCAGTATCTTCTTATCTTTCAGGATTCCCTTAAATGTATGGCTAGTATTCCTGCCCACTTTGAGGTATCTGAGCGAAGGTTAAAGTGGTCGTTTGATATACTAACTAAGCTTAATGTCTGCGGTGAGATTACTCATCTTTCTTGCCGACATCGGTTGACCTGTCTTAGAGGCGTGCAGGTCGGCGGCACTTCAGTAAATGGTGTAGGTATGAAAGATAGGGATGAAATTAAGTAGTAACTAACGTGTAAATGAGTGAGCGCTTATAAACAAGTGTAGATGGAAAGGTTCTAAAAGAGTACTCGGATATAATGTTCCGATCACTTCAGAAAGATCGTTATGACCAGAAGCCTGGACTGTCTGTCGAATCGATCCTCGTCTGGAGCGGGACACAAGGCAGGTCTCCACCCTTACTTTTGTGAGACAGTAAATGTGAATCTGGATATTATTTAAGTGTACCAAACAGTTTGTGCCCGTCTATCGTAACTGGCTATACCGTCAAAGCAGAAGTATCAGTTTCGAGACGTTGTTTGTCGGAACTCCGGCATTCCAACCTTTCGTTACAAAGGACCTTAGCGAAATAGTTTTTTTAAAACAGCCCATAAACAACTGGTAATCTAAAAACACCTACTGCTCCTGCAAGATAATCGTGATTCCGGGGTATTCATAATGAGTTCAAATGAATTGGTGTGTAGAAAAATCGAGAAGGTTCCGAACTCGCGCTGCACTACCTTATTATATTTGATGTGCTTGTTAGAGAAGCCGCAGCGTTGTCGCGGGGAGTAGCAGATGACTGTGACTACTGCGATCCCATATATGGGCAATTATAACATCACACAAACTGGTCACCCGGAGTTCGCAGGCTGCACTAACATAAACAGGACACACATCACCAACATATTTGAGTCAGCTATATCCACAGTTAAAATGAAGGGGTTATTACCAGCTACGTCTCAACTGTTAAAATCGGGTAGCATTCATATATCGACTAAACCCAATCTCCCGTGGAGTATGCGGGAAACATATCAAGCGGCCACCCTAGAGCTCAAAACATCACAATCACAATCGGACCGGTTGCCTGATTGTACACGGGGTGCCCAAACTACAGAGCACTAACATGTTATATACTCACAGGCATGAAATCAGTCAAGGGAAATACATTTGCTGGAAGTTAAACCCGGGAGTCTAGGAATGTTCGGCTGGGTCTATTAAGCACCTCCCGAGTCCTGTCTACCTCATGTTTATTACCGAACTAAGGTTAGTGACAGTTGCGGTTTAACGGAGGCAGGATAGTAGCTGTGCTTCAGAGGTGGTAGTACGAGGATAGCAGTTTTACATCTGAATTACAGCTCCATTCACACGGACCTAAGTCAGAGAGCACAATCGCTCATATAGGAGAACCATACAGATCAGTCCACGTGGTAGGAGTTGCGGAATTTACCAGCTTGAAGACCTTTACACCAAAAATGAGGCAGGTGGGCCAGAGCAACCGACCCTCATAGGCACGCATCAACTTGAAGCCCATAAACTCAACCCCTGCTACCAGTAGAATTGAAAATTCTCCTGTATCTAGCCACACTTGTGTCCGTTTAAATCGTGATACTCCCATAAAGCACGCCGACCAGGTGAATGTTAAACAACAGGAGGTGCATCTTCACTTACGCTTCATCTTTGCGAAGTAAGAGTGAAGGGCTGAGTTAACCAACACAACCCAAGCAATCTAAAGTATTGGGTATCGTAGGAACCTGGTGTAATAAATACATATCAAAATACGAACTAAGTTTCTCTATTATGAAGTGATCGCAATCAGATAAAGTCGGTGCGTTGCCGTTCATACCAGCTCAGACATGCACGGTTGGCGGCATCCGAAACGGATTAGCCTGTCACAGTGACCGAAGCCAAAGAACGCCTGCGCTATAAACCATCACCGCAAGTGGCTTGCGCTGCACCACTTGCAGTTCCACTCACACACCACGTATCCGGTGTAAACCCG